>PPON03000009.1:0-262560 GCA_003708525.3 Monosporozyma unispora | reverse complement strand
ATATTGAAAATAGTGAAAAATCCATTTCCATAGTGTAGTGAGATCACCCACACACAATGTAGAGGATTATGGAATCACTGAATTAGATCAATTATAATGAATATGACATTAATTAATCTCATATTCCAACACAAACAATTACTAAGTTCGATCCACAACGTAAATATAAATAAAGTTCAATAAATATAATAAAAAAATAAATAAATGTATACAAAAAATGTGTACTTCTAATGACAGGAAAACTGAAAATACCCTTCAAAATATAATAAAAAAGGTTAATCAGTTCTTAGCATTGAATAATGCCTCTATCTCAGCTGGATCGTTTGATTTACCTAGCACATAATCAAATGGTAATTGTTTGGAATAGTTTACACCACTATTTAAATGTTCTTTCACTAAATCAGCCATTCCTTTAATAAATGTCATATTACCATTCAATGAATCACATCGCTTAAATTTGTGTCCATATGGAGAATCACGAATAATACCTAAATCAACTTCATGTAAAGTTTCAATATGATCAGAGGTGAATGCAATTGGAATAAAAATTAAGCCATCACATTTTGGACCTAAGAACTTGGCAATTTGAGCAGTTTGAGCACCAAGCCATGGTTTTGGTCCCACTTGTGATTGCCAACACAAACGATATTGGTTTTTGAACTTCATGGTTTCCATAATTCTGTATACAGTGGCGGCCACTTCAGCTGGGTAAGCATCACCAGTATTAACCACATCCATTGGTAAAGAATGTGCTGAAAATATTAAAGTAACTTTATCTCTAATATCAGCAGGGAATTCTTCTAATTTCTTATTGATATTTTCAACAAAAGCATTAACTAACCCTGTATTAGTTGGCCATCTGTCAATAGCAGACCATTTTATTTTTCTTTCTGGATCCAATTTTTTCACTTGTCTCCATAATTCATTAATGGAGGAACCAGTAGTTGAATAAGAAAATTGTGGATATTGAGTAAAAGCAACAGCTCTCTTGACACCATCATTTAACATTTGTTTGTATGTAGAATCTGTTAAAGGTTTGGCATAACGAAATGCAACGTAAGGCTTATGAGGAGCAGTTTCAGGGTTAGTTTTATCTAGAATTTTACAAACTTCTAAAGCTTGAAATTCAGACCAACGACGAATTGGAGAGCCACCACCAATTTCCTTATATTGCTTCTCAATCTTTGGAGTTCTGAACTTTGAAATCCATTTAGCAAATAATGGTTGATATTTTTGAGAAATTGGGATTAAATCGTTGTCTGCAAACAATTCGTATAAGAAATCGTGAGTTTCTTCAATGGTGGAAGGACCACCCATATTCATAAACATAATACCAGTTGGTGCCTTGTTTCTTAGCATCATGGCATTAGAAAAATGTCTTGGATATTGTTTGAACATGGAATTTATACCATTGACAGAAAAAGCTTGTTTTGATGTACTTGCCCTTAAATTTGCAACAAGGACGGAACTCATTGTATAAAAAGAGTTATTAGATATTAGATAGGGTAGATTGGGGAAAAAAATTAAAAAAGAATTAATTAAATTTTCTAGTTCAATAACTTAATGAACTTGTAGATTAAATCAGTTGTCTTATTACTTTTAAAATTGCCAAGCGTTTAATTACTAATTGTAGTTTCCACTTCTCAGAAATCCTTTGAAGGATCAAAATTTCGATATTTGCAAAATTTAGAAAACACGAATCCATAATTTAGAAAAACCCAAAATTCAACAACTTTTATAGTGATTCCTAAACTATTTTTTATCTGAAATACAAGATATAGGCATAAACATTAGCAATAGAGAAGCATTGAATCAATATCAAGTTTCTAGTTTATTAATTCTAGTGTTTCTTTAAGGAAATTTTTTGAAAATTCCAAGGATTAGTTAATTATCCTTTGTGATCAAGCTACAATGTACAATCCTATTAATGATGGCCTTGAAAGGCTTATTGAAGTTTACGGGATCGATGGATTTACATTAAGATATGCTATCTGTTTACTTGGTTCATATCCATTAAATGTTATTTTGAAAAGATTACCAGACAAGAACATCAATTTGAAATGTTATTATATTCTGTTTATGTCTTCAGTTTACTTATTTGGTGTCATGAACTTAGCAACGGGGTTTAGAACACTTTTCATTAGTTCTATGTTTACTTATTTGATTACCAGATTTTACAAATCCAAATTTATGCCATATATTAATTTCATGTTTGTTATGGGTCATCTAGCCCTTAATCATATTTATGCCCAATTTTTTACCTCTGCTTCTGCTATTGATGCTGCCAGTTCCATTGATATTACTGCATCACAAATGGTTTTAGTTATGAAATTAACATCTTTTGCTTGGTCATATCATGATGGTTCTTTCTTAACTAAAGATGAAGTTCAAAATGATTTAGTTGAATATCAAAGACAAAGATCATTAGATAGACATCCATCTTTACTACATTTCCTTGCCTATGTGTTTTTCTACCCAACTCTATTAACAGGTCCAAGTTTTGATTATTCTGATTTTCAATCATGGTTGAATTGTGAAATGTTTAAAGATTTACCAGACTCTGAAAAGCCAATTAGTAGACTTAATCCAAATGAAAGAAGACAAATCCCAAAGAATGGTAAATTGGCTTTATGGAAGGTTGTTCAAGGTATAACATGGATTGCTTTAAGAAGTTATTTACCAAGATTTTGTAATCTTGAATATATGTTAGATAAAAAACATTTCATGGCTAGAAGCTTCCTTTACAGAATCCATTATATGTTCTTCCTTGGATTAATCGCTAGATTTAAATATTATGCGGCTTGGACCATCTCTGAAGGTTCATGCATTTTATGTGGGTTAGGTTACAATGGGTATGATCCAAAGACCAAAAAAATTAAATGGAATCGTGTTCAAAACATTAACATCTGGGATGTAGAAATGGCTGAAAGTACTAGACAATGTCTTGAAGGCTGGAATATGAACACTAACAAATGGTTAAAATATTCTGTTTATTTACGTGTTGCTAAGAAGGGTAAGAAGCCAGGTTTCCGTTCTACTTTATTCACTTTTATTACTAGTGCATTCTGGCATGGTGTCAACCCAGGTTATTATCTAACTTTTGCTACCGGTGCATTATATCAAACCTGTGGTAAATTCTATAGACGTAACTTTAGACCAATGTTTTTAGCTAAGGATGGTAAGACTCCTTTGAAATACAAATGGGTATACGATTTAATTGGCATGTACGTGATCAAGTTATCATTTGGTTATTTGGTTCAACCATTCTTATGTTTAGAATTCAAAAATTCCATTAAGGCTTGGGCTTCTGTTTACTTTTACGGTCATATCATTATTGCTGTATCTTTCTTCTTATTCACAGGCCCACACTCTAAACAAGTGATTAAGTGGTGTAAGTCTAAACAACCAAAGGAAATTGCCTTGATTGAACAAAAGAAATTAGAAGAAAATATTAGTTCTAAGGCTACATCGTTAGGCGATATTTTAAAAGAAAAATTAGAGTATGAGGAAGAAATGATGAAACATAAGCCAGAAAATGATGAAATGAATCTTGGGATTCCAACTATTGATCTTGAAGATATTGAAAATGCTAAAAAAGAATGGGATTTATTCACTATTGAATATACTGAATGGAGAAACAAACGTGGTTTTGAAATCGAAGAACACAACTTAAAGATTGCATTTGAAAACTTCAAGAGGGAGATTAATTCTGATAATTTAAAGAGAAGAACTAGTTTCAGTGAATACTTACCTTCTAAGAAATAAAAAATATAGAATGTAAATACATGCATTATATATCCTTAAATAGAACATTTGTACTTTTTCATTATTATGCCTGAAAAGACTATAAGTTGGCTAAAAATCGTCTGGATTGAAAAGATCCAAGTCAAGATCCATGGCATCCTCATCATTTTCACTTTCATTCTTCTTTTCGCTATCACTATCATTATTATTACCACCAAAGACAAATGATTCTCTTCTATCAGCTGATTCTGCTTCCCTTTGTGGTTCTGCATTGGTATCCTCTGTTTTAGTATCCACTCCCTTAGTACCTTCACTTACAGAAGTCTCATCAGATTTCCCAGCAACCTTTGTTAATTCTGAAGCATGTAAATTTGCCATGGCCAACATACCTCTTCTTAATGAATCTTCTGCTGGCCAAATAAAATTATTAGGACCAATAGAACCCTTATCAAATGTTGGAGGTACTTTAGTAAATTTAGATAATTTTGTTGCATAATCCAATAATTCCTTTGAATTAATCTTCTTTCTTTGTTCTAACATTGCATTCATTTCAAATTCAACTTGTTCTATAGTGGGTAAATTATTTAGTTGATCATGACATTCATTTAATATGTCCAAAATATTTTTTGTCTTTTCATCAACTTCTTGTGACTCTTCATTCAATTGCTTTAGACGCGTATCTATCTTATCGTATTCCTGAAACTGTTGTAAAGAGCTATATAATTTCTTATCTACCTCTATAAGATCTTGAGCTAATTTAATGTCTGGTTTATATTTGTCCACTGATTCTACCAGTTTGTTCAATACATCTTCATAAGAGCATATGTTGTTATATATATCAATATCTTTAATTTCATCTCTAGAGTCACCATATTTGGATATTAGATCCAGATGACTGGTTGTTTTCTTGGAATATATGTTATTGATATCTGAAATTAGCGCCACTGAAGACGATTTGATATGACCTTTTGAAACATCTGACATTATAATTGTTAGAAAAACTGAGTGGTGATATGCAATTGGATGTGTATAAGTTTATTTGACTGATTATTGTGAGTTTGTTCACTCTTTGAAACTAAACGTTGAAGCATTCTCTTATTTTTGAAATTTCATTGAATTTTAAACAGAATAAATTAGACAATTATGGAAGTTTGCTAAGAACATAGGCTTCCAAGGGTGAAGTTGAATCACCTTCGTTTCAAACACAAATAGTACTGAAATAAAAAATTATCACTATCATTATTCTACATAAATTATTGATCTATTAAACTTATAAAAAAAATTGGTAAACAGTTCGAGAATATGATTAATAACCAGATATAATAACTAATCTCCATCTGCATTTCTAATTTCTGGTTGTCTTGGAATTCCAGCTTTATCAAATTCTTCCAAGTTAGCAGCCTCTAATCCATTTCTCCAAAGTTCATGTGTATCACTTATAGAGTATGAAATTGATCTTTCCATATATCCTTGAGGTCCCAAATGTGCCAATGTCTCAATGGCATCTTCCAGTAAGACTGCTTTACCTACAGTTAAACCTTCATTTCCAGCAGGGAATCTAATATTAATTATATGAAGATGGAAATGATAATAAGATGGCTGATAATGGATGAAAATTCTTAACTCATCTGCATGAACCATATAATTATAACATGCTGGGATGATGGATCTAATCTTTCTATTCAATTCAATTAGCCAGTCTCTATGAATAGGTTTTAAATCTCTCAAAGATTTAATATCATCTCTATAAGCCAATGCCACCAAATACATCGATTCAATGTTAACACCATCCCATCTTGTATCAGGTAAGATTAAAAACCCCTTTTCTTTATCTGCATCATCTTTATACACTACTCTATCAGCATCAGAACCTTCATATAAAATCTTATAAACCCATTGTAAATTATCACCACTACATTGTTCATCAATAAAGGGTTTGACAATATCTAAATACATCTTTGGTGTCTCTGTGACAAAATGCAAATTTTGTTGTTCGAATCTTTTAATATGAACATAATTTGCTGGCCAAATTAAGTTGACTCTTGCAGTTGGATTCCTATCTAAATCCTGTTTAATGATTCCAACTCCCCAATAATAAATATCGTTAGCAGTAATTTGTTTTATCTCTTCTAACCCTTGAACACAAGAATATTCACTTTCACAATGGTAAAATAAAGGTGGAGGTGATCCCATTTTCAAATGAGCCTTTGTAGTACTTTCACCACTGTCTCTTTGTTGTTGAGATTTAATATTATCTTCAAACATAAAATGTGTCTTCTCCACAGTTAATATTGCATCTTTACCATCGATCAAACCTAACAAAGAGATTACTTTGAATTGTGGATTTGAATTAAGTACTCTTTTGTATTTAAACCTTTTCAAGAGTTGTTTTATATTTTCTGTCGTGGTCCCAGCTGGCATATTTTCTTTATAGTTAATTGTGTACTGAATTGTCACATTGATTTTAAAGATAGAGTTGATATAAAAAGTCTTTAAACCAGATGTGTTATTATATAATGGTGGATTACCAAGACATATAGTTGATACTATTATATATTTTATATCCCTTTAAAACCACCCTTTTGTTACAAGAAGTAATCACTTGTTTTATATATGCATGTCCCCTTATCTTTGAACACAAATGTCGTTGTAACTCACCTGACTAACTGGGAAACAAAGTCCAGATTACATCTACACAATCAAACTCTTTTTGTGTTGAAATAATCGGGGAATCATGACAGGGGCTTTAAAGAGTAATAATTGCAAATAGTTAATATTGTTATGTATGATATTTCATCTATTGAAAATACTCTGTCAAACAATATAAACGTCATATTTGCCTTTGAAATAATAGCATTTAAACTTTTTTAGTTACATTTCTGTATAGTACACAAACCTTTATAGATAGATAAAGTTATAGATATATTTTTAATTGTTATATTAAGTAAGAGATACATTTGTTCATGGTCTCTTGGCTGTCACCATCCTTATCTAACTAACCTTTTATCTGTCATTTTCACTTTCACTTTCAGATTATTTTAATTAGACCCCGTCCAATTCAAACAACAAATTGGTAAGTAACCTACTGTGAATATTATCACCATATCTGAATCACTTCACAACACATAGCAATCATAATTGTATTAAACTTTGTACTGTCACTTTAAGCCATTATGATTATACGAGATTGTTAGTGACACCATCCACACACCACACTGTGGTCCCATCTATTTCGCGTTTGACATTTTGTGATTTTTTTTCAAATCACCAAGAAATCTGAAATTTGACAGTGAAATTTCAAGTTGAAACCACGTAAGAAGAAGATAGATGGTTAGAATGTTCTTTTCGAGGGTGTATATCTCTGACAATCATCTGCTGTGGTCAAATAGATAAATCAAAATATCAATATGAGCGGTGGGAAAATTGACACTGCGTCCAAAAAGGATTCAATTGGGACACAAACCATCTCAAATGATTTAGTACCAGATTTTGAAATTAAACAAGGTCCTGTAAGACCATATTTAGTCGCTGGTGCCAATGAAAATTTAGATCAACTAAGATCTGTACATACTATAAAAGAGAAAATTTTGGTTCTTTGTCTGGCTCTTTTCACTGGTGCCATTAGATTATACAATTTACCATACCCAGATTCTGTCGTCTTTGATGAAGTTCATTTTGGTGGGTTTGCTTCTGAATATATTAGAGGTACTTTCTTCATGGATGTTCATCCACCTTTAGCGAAAATGTTATTTGCCGCTGTGGCATTCTTAGCTGGATTCCAAGGTGATTTTAACTTCGAAAATATTGGTGATAAGTTCCCATCTACTACTCCATATGCTATTATGAGATTATTGTCTGGTGTTCTTGGTTCTTTAACCGTGGTGTTAATGTATGCCACTCTAAGATTTTCCGGTATTTCTATTGCCGTTGCATTACTTATGTCGATTGCATTTGTCGTCGAAAATTCATTCGTTACCATCTCTCGTTATATTTTATTAGATGCTCCATTAATCTTTTTCATTGCTTTAAGTGCTTATTCATTCAAGAGATTTGAAGTGTATAAAATTGATACTTTGAAATCTTATAAAGCTCTTTTCACTACAGGTGTTGCGTTAGGGTTAGCTCTTTCTTCTAAATGGGTCGGTCTTTTCACTGTTACTTGGGTCGGTCTATTATGTGCTTGGCAACTATGGTTTGCCATTGGTGATCTTTCTATGAAACCAGGTAAGATCATTAGAGTCACCATTGCTAAATTAGGGTTATTACTTGGTGTACCATTTATCATTTACTTAATCGCTTTTAAAGTTCATTTTGATACTCTTATCAACGACGGTGATGGATCTGGATTTATGTCTTCTGCTTTCAGATCAACTTTAAATGGTAATAGAATTCCATCAAATATCTTACAAGATGTTGGTATTTCTTCTGTTGTAACTATTCGTCATGCTGGTACCATGGGTGGTTATTTACATTCTCATCCACATTTATTAGAAACTGGGTCTCATCAACAACAACTTACATTATATCCACATTTAGATGATAATAATAAATGGATCATTGAATTAGCTAGCAAACCAGGTATTACTGTTCCAACTTTTGAAGATTTAAAAGATGGCACTCAAATCAGATTATTACATCCATTAACTTATTGTAGATTACATTCTCATGATTTCCCTGCTCCAGTATCTGAATTTAGCGATTGGCAAAGAGAAGTATCATGTTATGGTGCTCATGGCTTTGATGGTGATATTAATGACACATGGACTATTGAGATCGATATCGATGCTTCTGTTCCAGGCGAAGCTCAAGAACGTATCGTTGCCCTTGATACTATTTTCAGATTAAAACATACTGCCACTGGTTGTTATTTATTCTCTCACGAGGTTAAATTACCAGCTTGGGGGTTTGAACAACAAGAAGTTACTTGTGCTGCTCAAGCTAAATATCATTTAACTACATGGTACGTGGAAGATAATGAAAATTTAAATCTTGATGATGAATTATCACCAAGAATTTCTTATAAGAAACCTTCCTTCTGGGAAAAATTTGTGGAATCACATAAAAAGATGTGGCATATTAATAAGAATTTAGTGGACACTCATGTCTATGCATCCTCTCCAAATTCATGGCCATTCTTAACCAGGGGTATCGGTTATTGGGGTGAAGAACATAGACGTGTTTACTTATTAGGTAATGCCATTATGTGGTGGACTGTTTCATTATTTTCCGCCATGTTTGTCGTTATTGTCGCTTTAGAATTAATTTCATGGCAATTAGGGTGTCCAATCTCAAAGGATTCTCATGTTATTAATTTCCATATTCAAACCATTCATTATTTATTAGGATTTGCCATTCATTTCATTCCATCATTCTTAATGAAAAGACAATTGTTCTTACACCATTATTTACCTGCATATTATTTTGGTATACTTGCCTTAGCACATGCCTTTGATATTACTGTGTCATATATTTGCAAGAGAAAGAGAACTGTCGGGTTGGCATTTACATTAGTGTTCACTTTAGGTTGCATCTACTTCTTCTACACTTTCAAACCATTAGCCTATGGCTCCAACTGGACCAAAAGCGAATGTTTGAAATCTCAATGGCTACCAAACTGGGATTACGACTGTAATACCTATTTTGACACCTATGAAGAATACAAGAACATGACCATTGCTGCCTGAATAACCATTTCAATCAATATCATATAGAAAAAACAAAACAAATAAACTGATATTAAAAATATAGAATTACAATACACGTTATATATAGTAAAAACCATACAAAGATAAATTTTTACTAAGGCTTCTTACGCATTTGTACTGTTTGACTTGATCTATTGCAGATCATCTATTACTATCTCTTTCCACGAAGGTACTTCTCTTTGTTTGTTTTTTGCAAATAGTGAAAATATTGAAAAAAAACAAGTTCCCAGTGAAAAATGATCGACAAAAGAGTAAAACTTTCACTAGGAAACGTGCTTTATATAAGTTGATTGATTGTCAATTGAAGTAAGAATAATATCAATTGGATACCCATCAAGTCAAACGAAATTAGAGTTACGACCAACAATGGCTCCTAAGGAAAAAAGATCCGCTAAGGAGGAAAAGGTTGACATCCTTGAACCTATTGAAGTGAAGGAAGGTCCCTTAAGACCTTACTTGGATATTGAGACTTCAAAAGAATTAATAGAGAGCCGTGCTCCATCCACTCTGTTTGAAAAGGGTCTTTTGGCTGTTTTAGTCGTTGTGGGTGCCATCACCAGATTCCATAGATTGGAAATCCCAACTAATGTTATTGACAATGAAACCGTTGTGGGTAATATTATCTCTAAATACATAAACCGTGAATTTTTCGTTGGTATTACTCCACCATTGGCCCATTTAGCCTACTCTTTTGTTTCCGTATTCAATGGTTTTGACGGTTCTTTTCCTTTCCAACCAGTTGGTCACCCATACCCAAATAAAGTCCCATATGCTACTTTCAGGTTCTTCGCCTCTTTCCTAGGTTTATTAACTGTAATTTTATTCTACTCCACCTTACGTGTCTCTGGTGTCAGAGCTATTGTTGCCTTTGCTATTTCTTTAGCTTTAATCTTTGAAAATGGTTACGTTACCATCTCTCGTTACATCTTTGATGAATCTCCATACATGTTTTTCATTGCTTTAGCTATTTATCTTTTCAAGAGATCCCAATTATTCCCAATGAATTCATGTAAATCTTACACTTCATTAATTGGTTCTGCTGTTGCTTTAGGTTGTGTCATCTCTACTAAATGGACTGGTGCCTTTATTGTTTTCTGGGTTGGTATTGCTTTAATCTTAAAGTTTATCTTAACCATTGGTGATCTAACTAAACCTGTTTGTCCTTCTGTTAAACATACTACTATCAAAGGTCTATTATGTTTGATCATCCCAGCTATTGTTTACATGCTGACCTTCTATGCTCATATTAAATTAACTACTCATATCAGTAAGGATGCTGAACTTTTATCCTCAGAATACAGATATGATTTAATTGGTAATGACCTTCCAGAAAATATTAAAGCACCAATTGGTCTTGGTTCCAAGATTTCTTTACGTCACACTGGTACCTATGGGGGTTACTTACATTCTCATACTATCTTTTACACCACTGGTTCTAAACAACAAGAGGTCTCTTTATACCCATACCAAGATATTAACAATGAATGGACTATTGAATTATATTCTGAATCTGGTAAACCCATTACCAACTTTACTGAATTAGTTGATGGTACTAAGATTAGATTCTTACACCACACTCAATGTAGATTACATTCTCATGATCACAAACCTCCTGTGTCTGAAAATAGTGACTGGCAAAAGGAAGTTTCTTGTTATGGTTACGGTGGTTTCGAAGGTGATGCTAACGATGATTGGGTTGTTGAAATTGATAAGGATAAGTCTGAAAAGAATGCTCAACATGCTGTTAAAGCCATTGATACCAAATTCAGAATTAGACACTATATGACTGGCTGTTACTTATTCTCTCACGAAACTCCATTACCTGCCACTAGTTACAAACAACAAGAAGTTACTTGTGCTTCTCAAGGTATCAAAGATTTGACTTTGTGGTACATTGAAGAAAACGAACACGATTTCTTACCAGAAGACACTGAACGTGTTTCTTACAAGACTCCAAGTTTCTTCCAAAAATTCGTTGAAATTCACAGGAAGATTATGTATCTTGCTGCTAAATACGATATTCCAAAGGTCTACTCTTCTAACCCATTAACCTGGCCATTCATGTTACGTGGTGTTGAATTATCAAGTCACAATTTTGAAAACGTTTATTTCATTGGTAACGCTGTGATGTGGTTCTCTACTACTTTATTCATCTTTATTTTTGCTGCTGGTTTTGCTTATGAATTAATTGCTTGGCAATTAGGCAAACCTATCTTCCAAAACACTTATGTTATTAACTTCCATATCCAAGTTGTCGAATACTTATTAGGTTTTGCTATCTACATGGCTCCATTCATCTTATTAGGTGGTAACCATTTCATCTACGAATATCTTCCAGCTTACTACTTTGCTGCATTAGCTTTAGGTCATGGTCTTGACTCCTTATTTGTCATCCCATGTAGCAAGACAATCAGACAAGCTTCTTACGTCATTCTAGCTGTCTTCACTTTAACTAACATTTACTTCTACACTAACCGTTCCCATATTACCGATGGTACTATGTGGAACACTGACTTATGTGAAAAGGCCAAGTGGTTACAAAGCTGGGACTACGACTGTAACGGTTACACTTTAAGTCTTGAAGATTTCCAAGCTCAAAAGGCTCAAAAGGTTAAGGCTGAAGATGACACTCCAGTCACCTACGGTTTCCCAGCCAAGACTGACCCAGCTAAACTAGATAAAGTCGAAGTTGTTGGTGATTTAGTCGAAGAAAAGAAAGATGATACCGTTTTCATGGATGAACAAGGTAACATTTTAGATCCTGAAGAAGTCAAGAGACTTGTAAAAGAAGAAGGTGCTGTCTTAAAGAAAACTGAAACCCACGTTTAAATGAAGAGTTGATTTCTTCACAATTTTTACCTTTTATATTTAATCAGTATATATACTAATGTTATACATTATTCTACCAACTTTAAAATGATTGATATCTCTTAATTTTAACGTTCTTTGAAAGTGGTTTTATTTTCAACATTGCAAAATATTTGATTTTTCAAAAAGTGTAAAGATTGACAACAAAAAAGACATTCAAGAACGTAAAGACACCTTCTAATCAGTGTTTGACCTTGATAAAAGAAACATTATCCCGTCTCCAATAATCCAATTGTTATAATTATAACCAAACTTTGACATATTTCCAATATGGCTAACGACGGGTGCATTGAACAAGATGCTTTCTTACAAAAGGCCGAAGAATACTTTAAAGAAGCTAACAAGAAATCCATTGCTGTGCGTTTAACCATGAAAAGATTCATTCAACTGGATCTTGTTGATGGTAATCCTGAATTCAACACCAGCGAATTACCAAAATATGATATTTCCAAAGAATCGGGTATCGCTGTGGATGATGCTATATCTCAAACTAAATATGATATACTTGTCAGAGTATCGTATGGTGTTAAGACACACAAGAATAAATGTTCCACTATAGTGAAGTCTGAAAATTTTGATAAGTTTTGGCAAGATTACTCTTCCATGGCTAAGAGTAATATGAATGGTCTTGTTAAAAAGAAGAAGAAGAAGGCTGCTAAGTCTGCTAACAAAAAGAAATCAAAGAAGGCCAAGAAATAGAAAAACATCATACTGAACCCATATCTTCTATTCAAAACTGTATCATAATGCATAAGTAATTCATTAGAGTAAATATGTAAATTCTATTATATACTTAAATTTCAATTATATTTAAGACATAATTTTAGGTGAAGCTATTGATATTAAGATTCTTCATCAAGAGCTTCAACTATGATATTACCCGATGGATAAATCCCAAGTTCATCTCCAATCAATGTGTCCAAATCTAGTTCTTGTCTTGGCACAGGAATAATTAATTTAAATTTATATTGATGTTGATATCCCGCAGGAGGAGAGGTGCCATATTGATACTGTTCATCTGAATCTAATATACCTGTTTGCACTAATTCGACATATGCATATATTTCTTCCACAGGCAAAGAGGGACTGAAATTCCTAATCTTTCTTTCATTATTATCCAGTCTAATGGCTATCCTACTCACATCATCACCTTGAGATTTATTGGGTTCCGGATGTAACTTACTTTTTCTCCAAAGTAACCATTGTTTCTTTAGTGCTTCCCTTTCACGTGCTTGTTGTTCTCTTTGTCTTGCTTCATCACGTTGGCGTTCTCTCTCTTGATCACGTCTTAAAGAGTCTCTAAATCTTTCATCTTGTTGTTCTCTAGTATGCCTGTCTCTATCAATATTTTGTCTTTCTTCAATCATTTGAAGTAAACTGGGGTATTTCTTAACCAATATAGCCTCCACCTTTTTTTGGTTATATTCTTCAACGGGTCCATTAAAACTATATATAATTTCAGCAGTTTCACTAGTTTTCTTGGCCAAGATACCGATACATGGAAACTTTCGAACCTTTAAAGCATTGGCAACTTGTAAACCCTCAGAAGTGGTCACATCGCCAAACCAAAGTAACATTTGATAGGTTTTGATACAGTTGACAAATCTTTCAGAGCAAAGAATATTATTCACATAACTCATTCTATTTGTTACAATTGGATCATGTAAATATATTAAACCAAATTTGTATTGAGTTGAGCAGTTATCTAACAATTCTAAATAACTATTCTGAATGTATTGAGAAGGAACTGCCCCCATGTCTGAATTGTATATTGAACCAAACATATATTGTTGAGAGGTTTGTTCTGAGACATTAGGAGCATACGAGTCACTGGATATTTCTTCTAGTAATGCCGTCATTTCAGTACTGTGATCACAATGCTGTTTGTGACGTTTGTCATATATTCTATTAAAATTTAAGATAGGCTTCAATATCGAAAGGACAATCAGTATGATACTAGCCAAATAGTAAAGAATATACAATGGAATTTGAAGAAACATATGTAAAACCACGGCTGGTGTAGTATCTTGAGGCACAGTTTCCTCTGCTATGGGTTGTGCTTCTGGATCGTTAGGTTCAGATGATCTAAGGGTTTCTGCTGTTGGGAAAGCTCCTGGAAGGGAACCTAACCGCTGTCCTTCATCACCAGTGTTACGATGAAACCCAAAAATGTTCATTGTTATATTTGGAGTGTGGTGTGTATAGTATTACTTTAGTTGTTGGTTTGTTGCTGTTGCCAAAAATAAGCATGTTTCTTAGGTGTTAATAATGTAAAGAAAAGTACATTTTTCACTTTAAGCTTACCTTAAAAGTGAAATTTTTATTTATATTGAATTTGAAAGTGAATAAAAGTATTAAAGAAATGAAAAAAAAAATGATACTTCAAACAAATCATTATTCTGATATTTCTCATTTTTAAATACATTAAATTAAATAAATATAAATAGAAAATGAATTGATATTTACAAATGTGTGTTAAAATGAGCAACAAATTTAGTTAAATCAGCAATTGGAACACCGTAAATAGGATTAATTTCTTGTAAGTTAGATAGTGCATAATCCAGCTTTGTGTTGGATTTTGATTCAATCAATACAGCAGATGTATTTTCTTGTTTTGTTTGTAGGGTATATTCACTCTCACTAATGGCTAAACCTAGCAAGACATAGTTGGTATGGTAAAAGTCTGCATATTTACCTGGTTTATCTCTAAGACCACCATCTTGTTCAGTTTGACAACATTGACAAATATACTCATGTAATGCGTTTTTACTGACACATAATCCTTTACCTGAAGCCTCTAACATCGCAGCAGTACTTCCTACCCAGAAACTATAACATCCATCAACTAATTTATTCGCTCTCCCATTGAAACCCTTTTCTTCATTACATTGACGAGAACTACACCATCTCATCAAAGCCTCAACATCAACACTATCTAGTTTGTTCAATATCATTAAACTTGCTACAGCACAAAACGTGTAGCCCCCATGTCCTTCGTCTTCTTGTGGACACCCACCGAACCCACCTTCATAAGTTTGACAATTAATCAAATAGTCTAGTACACCTTCGCATAACTCCGGGGTGATGATATTTAACATTGATGCAATACTCAATGCGCAGTAAATACCTCTAGTGTCATTTTCACCAACTTCTAAACAGGTTTTAAACCCACCATCAGGTTGTTTCAATTTTAGTAACCAATTGTAGATGGCTTTTCTATTAATCTTGTCCCAGCAATTATCTATATTGTTACATAGAGATAATGCATTTATCGAGGCATATGAACCAGCAATATGAGGCAATTGCCCTACACCACCACCAAAGGGACCTCCTTGTGGTGATATCGTAAATAACTTCTGGACAATTTTCCTCTGAAATTCTTCTGTAAGCTCTTCTGGTTGTAAAACTTTAAAGGAATTAGCAATCCAATATAACATCCAGGGTTGTGATGCATCCAATGCAGTTAAGTTTGCTGGGAATTGTAATTTGAAAGCATATTGCAAATATTTTAAATGTGAATTCTTGAATAACGGTTGTGAATCTTTAACAAACCATTCGTTACATGCATCCAATGTTGTTTGACGGTCAATTGTAGTTTCTGTTTCCACTTCTTTCATAATGTCTTCCACGGTTTCAATATATTCTTCAGCGTCTAATGCTTCTTCTTCTGGAAGAATCCTTTCAGTAATTTCTCGTTTCCTCCCCAGCAGTTTTGCTTTAACACTAACTCCATTACTCATTTTTTTTATATGTAATATTTGAACCTAACCAAATTATGCAAGTTTCCCTTACAGTATCAGCTATGGTAACACTCTCCTTTGTCCAATTGCTCTTTAAAAAGTGAGGTTTTTGCTTCAACCTGAAACAAATTATACTTTAAGAACAACTTCAAATGGGGTCCTCCAGATTTTCCCAAAAGGGTAAATTACATGATGTTCGACACAAATAAGGTAAGTCAATTAGTGCTTAGAGGTTAATTGACTTATTTCAAATGGCAGAGGTGAAATAATGTTCTTATAGTACTTTCAATAAAAATATCCATTTTATCAAGAGAAACAAAGGCTTTTATCAACGATTTATCTTTAACTACCTTGTTACCCTACAGATTTGAAAATTGATCAATTTCAATATAAGGAAACATTCTGGTTTATTTGATTTGAAATGACAAGTAAAGGACAACTAGCACCCTGATTGCCTAAAATATCTAAAGGATACAACAGTTTATTAAGTCAATCACCAGGCAATATATAATGCTATTCCAATGGTCTAAAAATAAGAGAGGAGATGTAGATAAAGAAAAGAATAACAACATTCCCCAAAACCAACCACCTCTTCATCAGACTAGTAATGACGTAGTAATTGAAGGTGAAGAAGAAGATGCATTTATCGATTTGGATAACATGAATGGATTTAAATGGATTTTCCATGTTTTAACGATGCCACCTTCTGATCTTTTGCTTTATTATAATGAAAAATTAGAACTTATAGATTGGGATAACAAATCTAAAACTTTAGCACAACCTTTAGGACATTCTCTTACTCTACTCACATTTTTGATGAGGTTTTTACAGGATGATTTGATCAAACCCAATTACATGAATATTTATGATAATTATAGGTTAGAAACAATGTTTGATTTTACAAAATCTGATACACTCCGAAAATATAACCTGTTACCACAGGAAGTTGATCTCAATTCAAGTTTCAATGATATCGGCTCTTCGGATGGTAAATTCTACATTAAGATGAAAAATTATAAGACAAATACAAATTGGTATTACACAACATTGAAGTTTTTAGATTATCTCTTTTATTCATTATTACTTTGTCTTTTGATCAGTAATTTCATCGTGAGCTACAGATTTCTCTTCGGTTACTACAAATATTATTCATTGTTTTATACTTTGAAAACTTCTAATGAAACTCCAGATATCTCTAAGAAATCATTAGATTCTTTGAATGAAGAGGATGATGAAACTTTGTCACATAGTTCTCTTTTCACTATGATCGAACATTTTATATTCAAAAAGAAATCAAAAGATGAAGATGATAAATCATATGCAAAATCATTAAATGATAAAGATTACTATTTTGAAGTGAAGAAATGGATACCTTCTAAATTTATAACAAACCTTTTCATGACTTTTTCACCTATGTGTCTAGCCTTTTTATTTTTGTCAAATGTTTCATTTTCTACCATATTTGCAATTGTCATTCATCAATCTATCTTTCAAATTATACTGAACAATTATCATAATAGAATAGTTGACGAAAATATTTTATTCAGTGCTACATTTGAAGAATACTACATGAAAGTGATTAAACCAATATATTCAAAAAAAAATCAAGACGTTATGATCGACGCTACACCCCAAGGGCATGGGTTTGTTGAATTTTATCCATCTTCTTCCTCTAAAAATAATCATATATTTACTAGTCATACTTTAACGGGTGATACTCTACGTGAAAAGTACAATACAGAGAAACAAGAATTCGAAGAACTGGGAAAAGAAGAAACAGGACATAACATTATTGTTAGGGAACCCACTCAATTACAACAAGTGTATTGGGATCCAGCTTTAAGACAATACATAACTGTGAATCGTACACACGCTAATGGGACAACACCAATATTAAACCAAGTCAAACTGGAGGCGCATCCTAGCACTGCCCCTAATATTCATCACGACATTTTACGTAATAATGACTTGAACTTTAAAGTTATGCCTCCAGGTGCATTTTCTACAGGTCTTTCCACTCCATCAGTGGTATCCATGCCTTTAAACAAGACTACTCTTTTACATAATTCAGCTGTTATGGGCAATAATGCTAACAGACCTAATGATGAAAACATTTCACAATATGGCTCAGCATTAAATAATACTCACAATATTAATTCACATCCACATTCAGATTTGTCTTTAAAGAGGGGTTCTATCAGTCCATTACACCAAACTGTAATCTATAACAATGCTGAAAGTAGGACTGATCCTTCACCTCCATCATCTAAAGAGGGAAGTCCATGATAATGATTTTTTTAAGATTAAATACTTCTCCATTATCTAATATATAATGTAGTATCAATAAAATCACTGTTTTGATTCTTAAATATTTGTTTTAAAGTGTAAATACGTGTATCATTCTATAATATATAGTAGTATTTAATGCAATGGAGGGTTGGAATATGTATTTTTACGTTATAATTTTTCATTGAGGGTATTTTTTCTTGTTATACAGTTTATAATATTCTCTCATCTTCACATAACCCAAATGAATCTTCCCTAAAAAATGGTCTGCCAATCTTCTATCTGTATCTAATCTGGATAAGTAAGCACCACAAACTTCACAAACTTGTAATTTTTGTTGAGCACTTTGACCTACATTCTCAGTAATGAATTTAATCTTCTTGGCTACAGAGACTCTTCTTTCTTGTAATTGTTCCAAGACAAGTGACCTCTTCAGGGCCCTACTCACTTGATTATGTTTAATAAGTATATCTATCTCTTGCATCATAAGCCCAATTCTTTTATCAATAACGTCGATTTCCTTGGTAACTTCTTGAATTTTTGCTCTTTCTTCAGGAGTATGTTCTAATTTCTTTAATGCAATCTTAATCTGCCCATTACATTCATTAATAAACTTGGATAAGATCATAACATATTCTCTTTCAAAATCAGGATATTTATGACCATGTTTCCTTTCTCTTTCATATTGTAATTTATATTTAGCTAAATGAATCTGTGGACATCTACCTATACTTTGTTTAGTCCCTTGAAATAAATCATATGGACAATCACCAACAAGGTATGCTTTACATATCTTTGGATCATATAAACCTAAATCTCCTCGACTGTTAGTGTGATAATATTTATTTCTTGAACCATCATTATATCTATTATAATGTGATTCTTTCCCCATAAGTTGTTCCAACAATTTCTTTTGTTCTGCAGCTGGAGTAGACATATCGTATGATGGTTTAGTCGTTCCTTCTGTTTGTTTATGTAAAGTTAAGTGTAAGATGAGATAAATCTTAAATATCATTACAATTTTTCATTTAAAGAGATTAAAATTAAAAGCCAAAAATGTCACAAAATAAAAAGGTAAAGGATTAAAGTTAGTCAAAAAGATTACATAAAGCCATCAATTACAAACATAAGAGCCAGATTATGTTTACCGCAGTGGTCACATCTTTAATGGAAAGTTGGTTAGCTACAACTGACATAGGTTTAAAATTAACTAAAACTTTCAAAGGAAATATATTACTTATAGGTGGGGGGTCTAATGAAATCACAAAACAACTATGTGAATCCTTACTTAATTTTGCACCTGAAAGTAAAATTTATCATTTCAATCATGGTAATCAAACACATCTCGGTGAAAAATACATTAAAAACGGTTATAAATATATACGCTGTAATCTATCACACGCTAATGGTTTTACAAATGCTATAAATATTTTAAATAAACAGGAAGAAGTTGGTTCGATACAATTCGATTATTTCATAAACTCAACGTTATTAACTCCATCACCAAAGAGAAATTTATTTTTAAATGCAAATGTATTCCAAGGAAGATTTAATGAATCATTGATTAATATTATGAAAGCGATGAAGTATGTATTGGAGACACACCCTACAGGCAATGTTTATATGATAAATTTTTCTATCCCTTATACTGCAGATCTTTCATACCAAAAAATTGATTACTTGGTATGTAGTAATAGTATTAATCAATTCCATGATTCGTTAAGTTCAGAGATTGAAGGCAAATGTTTGTTAATTTATTTACCTACCACTCGGACAAATCATTTACCAATCAATAAAATCATGAAATGTCTGAAAGAAGGGTGTAATGGGGAATATCATATCAAATCGCCTGGAATTAATTCAATATTTAATGAAACGTTTGAATTACTTCACGATTGGGTATAAATAAAATTATCAATGGTATGTAATATAAATGGTAATTCTGAGATGGGAACATTAAACCATTCCATATGCCTTTTGCTATTTTGACCATCTCCACAGCCTGAACAACGAATAATACCACGACCATATTTATTCCAAAATAATTTATGTAAAAATGATTCAATTTCAGGTAAGGCCATCTTACTCTTACTTGATACAAAGAATGCATTATCTTTATATGTTTTAAACTTACCTATATTTACGCTTTTACTGGTTTTTGATTTATCTTTAATTGATAATTTTTTAAATAAAGTTGATAGTGATGAGGAATGTTGTCTAGGTAATTGTAATAGTGGAGAAATTTTCTCGGGGGTTAAATTGACTACTTCATGATGACAATGTGTTTCCCACTCATTGAGTCTTGATTGTACGTTTTGTCTAGTGGTCATACCAATCTTACAAAGTATATAACCTTTATTATCTTTAGTATCATATTTAATTAATTTTGTTGATTCCCCATTAGTAATTATTGAATTATCTACTTTTAACCATTTCAAATTCCCCTTTATCTTATTGTTAGTCATTGAATCATATAATAATTTATATGTATAAATATAAATAAACCCATTTTTATCTGATGATGATGATATGATTGATGTGCGAGGAAAAGTTGGATCTTGAAATTTATGATATCTACAATATTTACAATTTGGATCTGTGATCATTATCTTACATTGTACATTAGCTTTAGTGATGCCTAAGACATCTATGAGATTGTGATTGCATGGTTAAATGGTTTTTTGTGTGTTTTACAAGAAAGATTACAGTAGATCAAGAGTTAATCTTTTCAAAATTTGGGTTTTAATTTATTTTCAAATTCGATGTTTTTGCCCTTTTGGGATATCGCACCACACGTAACTTAGATATACATAATTGTAAAGTTAGTTTAAATTGATAATTGATATATAATAAGTTGATTTGAAAGTTATAAAGATCCTTAAAGTTTAAACCTAAAGAAAGAAAATTTGAAGTATTTTATGGAAACATTTTTTTATATTAAATAACATGCATCTAACCAACCCCCTTTTCTTATAGGAACGATGATCTTCCCCTTGTTAAATGTTCGTTGTTGTTTTTTCCATTTGAAAACATCAACGTATATAAATGGATGGGAATAAAAAAATATGGAAGCAATCTCAGCAAAGACTTGCAACGCAACTAAGTGAAAAAATGTTAATTAAAGAAACTTATATTGATAAAACAACTACAAATGGTTCAATCCCATTAAGGGTTCATATTTGGACCCCCACAATTCGTAATTATCCTCAGGCCAAGTTCCCTGGTGTAATTGTTTATAGTGAAATTTATCAAGTCACAGGCCCGGTTCGTAGATTCGCACAAAGAATTGCATCACAAGGTTATTTAGTTGTAGCACCAGCCATTTATCATAATTTTGTGGGACCTGAACCATTACCATATGATACAGAAGGTACAGATGATGGTAATAAATATAAGATTGAAAAACCTTTGGATTCATATGATGAAGATAACAAAATTTGTTGTGATGTGTTATATGAATTACCACAATTTAATGGGATTAACATTGGTGCTACTGGGATGTGTCTTGGTGGTCATTTAGCCTTCAGAGCGTTGTTAGATAAGAGAGTATGTTGTGCAACATGTTTTTTCCCAACTGACATTGATACAAAGACTCTGGGGTTAGGTACTAATGATGATTCACTGGAAAGAGTGTCAAAGGAGACCGATCGGAACCAAGAGATGATATTAATCTTTGGTACCTTGGATACTCATGTCCCACCTGAGGGGAGAGATTTAATTAGAAAGACATTAAGAGATAATGATGTTAAATTTACATTTTTAGAATTAATGGATGCACAACATGCATTTATTAGAGACGAATCTAGTCGTGATAGATATGATTCAGCTTTAACTGAGTGTTGTTTATCTTTAATGTTGGAACAATTTAATAGAAGATTAAAGACTGCCTTGGGCCCCTTCCAAGGAGATAACACTGCCATTGAGCATGTTTGCTAGATCTCCGGGGAATTAAGCCTTTTTTTACCTTACCTTTATCTTTTATATAATTAACTCTATAATATATTAACTAAGCTTAACATCTTGCTGTATTTGCCTGTAAGATTAACTGCGGGAAAACTCCGAGAACACGGCCGTAACCCGGAGACAGGCGACAAAAGGGGCTGTTTTCCGCTTCCTTTGTTTCTCCGGTAAAGCCGAGTTCTCGCACAAAGGCCTTTCCCGACATTTCGCAGTGGTCTCATTGGACAGAGAATAATAAGGGAGGTGCAAAGAATGCAATGTGGAGATAATACAGTGCCAAAGACAATGATAGAGTCTACTCTTCGAATTAACGCTTACTCATAGTAAACATACCTGTATTGATTGAAATCAATTATTAATTAAATATCGCAGTGAGTATTTAAACCAGGGGTTGTCAGATTTTATTATGGCCAGTTCTGTACTTGGTTCAATATATATATATTATCTTGTGTGTTATTGGTTGTTGACAATTTTGCCAATTTCCGGTTTTTCAAACAGATTATTGTATATAAATTATATTTCAACTGTTGGAATTTTAACATTGATTTGAAACAATATTAGACAAGGTTGCCTTAAGGTATCTTTTCTATTCAACAAATAATATAATAATTATATCACAAGAATAAGCAATTATGTTTCAATCCACTAGATTGTTGTTGATGTCACAATCATCAACCACAATGAACGTCTTAAGGACTTCTACCATTCCATTCACCCGGAATATAATATTACCCACTTTGCTAAAACAAAGATCTTCATTATTATATTCTGTCAAGAATAATAACAACAATCTCATCAACAGCAAAAGATTCTTACATCAATCTTTTGTCTCATCTTCACCTTCTCATCAAGGTGAAGTTCCTCCACCGGCACAAGCTCCTGTGTTAAGACCAAGATCAAAGTTTAGAACTGCTGGAAAATTTATTTGGAAAACTACTCTTTATTCCATCCTAGCCACTATTGGGTATTTCTCTTATCAATTATATAGAGAAATACATCCAAAGACACAATTACCACAATCAAAGACTTTTGAAAATGGTTCACCACGTAAAAATTTGGTCATATTAGGTACTGGGTGGGGGTCAGTTTCATTATTGCAAGAATTAGATACTACTTTGTATAATGTTATTATTGTCTCTCCAAGAAATTATTTCCTTTTCACTCCATTATTACCTTCGACACCTGTGGGGACAGTTAATGTTAAATCCATTGTAGAACCAATTAGATCTATTATTAGAAGAACTAAGGGGAGTGTAGTTTATTATGAAGCTTGGGCCACGGATATTGATCCACAAAATAAGCAAATTACTGTCAAATCTGTCTTCCCTGGTGAACAAGAAGATATTAAGACCATAGATTATGATTATTTAGTCCTTTCTATCGGTGCTACATCAACAACTTTTAACATACCTGGTGTCTCTGAAAATGCAATCTTTATGAAAGAAATCTCGGATTCTGAAAAGGTTAGATCCAAGATTATGAAAACAATCGAAAAGGCTTCATTTTTACCTCGTGATGATCCTGAACGTCGTAAATTATTAAATTTCTTAGTCGTAGGTGGTGGTCCAACTGGTGTAGAATTTGCTGCTGAATTACAAGATTTTATTAAACAAGATTTGAAAAAAATTATGCCAGAAATTTCACAAGATATTAAAGTCTCTTTAATTGAAGGATTACCAAATATTTTAAATATGTTTGACAAAAAATTAATTGATTATACAGAAAAATTCTTAATTAATGAAGATGTTGATTTAAAATTAAATACAATGGTGAAAAAAGTTAATCCAGATAGTATTATTGCTAAATGTAAAGGTGAAGAAATTGAATTACCATATGGGGTCTTAGTTTGGTCAACAGGTATTAAACCACAACAATTAACTTTGGATACAATGAAAAAATTAGATGAACAAACTGAAAGACGTGGTCTTTTAATTGATGATAAATTAAGATTATTAGGTGCTCAGGATTCAATCTTTGGCATTGGTGATTGTACATTCCATCCAGGTTTTGTTCCAACTGCACAAGTAGCACATCAAGAAGGTCAATATTTAGCAAAGACTTTCCAAAAATTATATGAAATTGATCAATTAAAATGGGAACAAGAACAACCAAATGCTGATATTAATTCAATCAAGACTAATATTGACAAAATTGAATCAAGTATTGTAGATTTCAAATATGCTCATATGGGTTCATTAGCTTATATTGGTGGTGATAAAGCCATTATGGATTTAAATATTGCTGGTGCTCAATATAGATTATCTGGTGGTAATTTTGTCTTCTGGTTCTGGAGATCTGTTTATTTATCAATGTGTGTCTCATTAAGAAACAGAGTTCTTGTTACTGCCGATTGGGTTAGAACTTTTGTCTTTGGTAGAGATTCCTCTGTCTAAGACTTTCAATTTATCTACCACTTTTTTTTAATATTCGCTTTATTTTCACTCTCTCTTACTCTCTATCTCACATTGATGGTCCTATAAATATATACAGAAGTAAAATATGAATCATTTTTATATCATAATTATTAAATAATATAGATTTAATTAATTACATTTAATCTTGATTTTATTATATATTCGTAATTTTAACCGATGAGACTTTTTTCTGAAATTCGATTTCTGTTTATTTTTAAATTTTGAAGGATTAATTTGAGTTTTTACATAATGACATAAGAGATAAGCTTATGGGGGATTCCTCATCTATTAAGATTTTAAAGTAGAAACAATCACAACAAGAAAATATTATAGTTTGCTATATTATCATATCACCATAAGATATATTTGTTGAAACTTTTTAAGGGTGTAAAAGAATATTGTCATTGAAATATACCCATTTGAAAATAGTGCATACTAAAGTATAATTTGAGGATTGAGATAACAAAGATTCCAGTAAGCTGATAAGAATAACCCATATTTTCGAATCAATATCTATTCTATATCTATTAAGACAATTTTTCATTTGATATTAACAATTTAAGAGATCTCCATTTGTTTGTTTTTATTTAATTCTCGACCCAATGAATAACAATAACTCCATCTCCAACTCCAACTCCAACTCAGATTCAAATAATGATTTATTAAGTTATTCACTAGAGCAAAGTTTACAAAATTTAACCAACGCCACAAATGGAATTCCTTTTGAAATTTCACAAGTAGAATCAACATTATTAAATAATAAGCCCACACCAACTGAATCAAGTGTAAATAATGATACTAAATCAACTTCTAATAAAAATCATACGCCGAGTGGAATACCATCAACTACAGCAAGTTATAATAATAATCAGAATAATAATGACCTAAACTCTACTTGTTCATTAACACCATCACAAAAATTATTAAAGACAAACAACACTACACAATTGAATCAATCAATTGATAAATTATGGAATCAACTTTTTAATGTCCCTATTTCATTAGAAAGAGAAAAAAGAATTCAACAAGCGTTAGATTTCATGGAAGCAGAAAATAAAGCTCATCGAGCTAATGATAATGTAGTCAAACATTCATTTAGACAAATTTCACAATTTTTTTCTGTACCTAAATCAACTCTGTATGATAGAACAAGATTAAAGCAAAACGGTAAACCAACTGCTACTCCAGAGGTTAAAAGTAACACTACGTTGAAAAGTGATGGTGTGGCTCAGTCATCTCCTTCTAATTCAGTGAATGAAAGTTCAACAAATACACCTGTTTTGTTGAAAAATGATGATATTAATGATAATGGTAATGTTAAAGAAACAGACCCTGAAATAACAACACCTATGCAAAAGAACCTTCCAATAAACAAATCAAATCCAATTGTATTGGATCAAAACTCTATTTTAGACAAAGCTACAATATTAGCAGAAAATACAACCACAAAGAAAGTAGATAACCCAATAGATGTGCGTTACAAAAGATATGAAGTACAAATGAAATTAAGTGTCAATAAAGAATTTGAACTGTTAAATGAAATGAGACTTATATCTCAAGTTTATGGTAATATCATTTCCAAGAATCAAATGGATGAATATATTAAGAGTCATGTTGATAGTAAGATTGAATTGGGGAAGACATGGTTGAGAAGTTTTTTAAATAGACATAAAGATCATATTATTTATGGTAATGAAAACTGTTATAATACTCTGCCTATCCAACTAATCAAAAAGGTAAAGGGAAATTCCGATTGTTTAAGAAAATGTATTGTTGATGATGTACATTATAGATTGAATGAATATAAAGCATTCAATCCACATGTTTATATTATTTGCTTCCTTCCCTTAAGTAACTTCGGGGTTAATAAGAATTCAATTACATTATGTCTTGATGTATCGGTCAACGAAGGAACTGTGAAATTTGTCCTTCCTCCAAGACTTCTAATGTATTCAACTCAAACCTCCACAAATAATAACGGTAAAGATTATGAAGAGCAATGGTCCATCAAAGAGAATTATAATCAAGATAAAATTAACTCTATCAATAATGGTATAAAGTATATGATTAATGCTTGCGTTAAAAGACACCAATCATCAAATTCTGAGTATATTAGGAAACTTCCCAAACCATTGATATTATTTGAAGGATTCACTGAAGCATTTCATTGGGACATTAAATTATGTGAAAAAGTTTTAGAATTATCGGATTTTTTGACAATCCCTTGGAATGAACATATTTTCAGAGATATCTTATTCCATCATTTACATCAAAAGTTATTTCAAACAATGGAAACAATAGATATAAATTCATCTGGTGATGATTCTTGTCATGAATTTAATATCGGAATTGATGAATTTATCCCCTCTTTTTCTCATGACGTGTTTACTACATTTTTTGAAGCCTTTGTTGAAGAGAAGTCATATGATGATGAAGATGAATGTGATGTCAAAAAGGACAATAAACTTAATCTTTCTAAAGCTTCAATGGGTGCATGGAGTGTTTCTTCCGTTATAGAAGTGAATAAACTAGATAACAGTCGCAATAACAGTAACAACACCTTACCTTCCAATGGCAGCAGTATAGAAGTACAAAAGAATGCCAATCCTTCCTTAGGGAGCCCCATAAATTTGACTCAATTATCAGATATTAATTTTAACAATTTTAATCAGTACAATGAAAACCCCCCCACTGGTGTCTCGTGGGAGAATGTTATGGATCTTATCAACAACAATGAGCAACACCTTTACAACCAATTAAGCCATTCCAAAGATAAAGAACTATTGAAAACCATCTTCACTAAAGTTAAGAAATTTTCCCCAACCTAGGCTTACATCTCATTTAAATATATTTAGATTATGAGAGTTTACAACATCAATTCTCATATTATCTCAAGGTTTATCAGCGGCTAAATTTTGTATAGATTTACTGTCATATAGACAGCTTTACCCGGATATCGTGCCGCACGGGATCTCTAGCATTTAGCCAGCAAAAATGTGGAAATTATTGAAAAATATTGAAAAATAAATAAGATAAACAAATAACTAACTATAAATACAACTGGTTTGTTATTAGCACCATTTATCAATTGAAAGACCCTGTGCTTATTCGAGTGTGGATAGAAGTTATTAATTTGTTGGTTAATTAACTTTAGATATACCCTTTGAACCTCTCTTTTGCTTCGTTTGATACGCATTTTTTGTTTACTCGAATTTATTTGTCCTGTAATCCAGAGATAATAAAGTAACTCAAAAAAACATCATTGAAAGAGGATATTAGAAACCTATAACCATATTATTTCTGTTGTTTTCCTGTTTGATATACTTAATCGCAGAATATAAACTATTGTATTAATTCCTAGGGGAGCTCAGTACAATTAGTAAATAAAGAAAAAAAATTACATTAGATATACCATCCAACCCAATTATTACCGATAAAACAATGTCTCACGAAGGTGAAGAAGATTTATTAGAATACTCCGACAACGAGCAAGAAATCCAAGTCGACGCCAATAAGGCTACCGAAGGTGGTGAAGTTTCAGCTGCTGCTGGCACTGGTGAAGAACAAGCTGCTGCGACCACTGATGGTGACAAAAAGGGTTCTTATGTTGGTATCCATTCTACTGGTTTCAAAGATTTCTTATTGAAGCCTGAATTATCCAGAGCCATTATTGATTGTGGTTTTGAACATCCATCTGAAGTTCAACAACATACTATTCCTCAATCCATTCATGGTACTGATGTTTTATGCCAAGCTAAATCTGGTTTAGGTAAGACTGCTGTTTTTGTTTTATCCACTTTACAACAATTAGACCCTGTCCCAGGTGAAGTCTCTGTTGTCGTTATTTGTAACGCTAGAGAATTAGCTTACCAAATCCGTAACGAATATTTAAGATTCTCCAAATATATGCCAGATGTTAAGACCGCTGTCTTCTACGGTGGTACTCCAATTAACAAGGATGCTGAATTATTAAAGAACAAGGAAACTGCTCCACATATTGTTGTTGCCACTCCAGGTCGTTTAAAGGCTCTTGTTAGAGAAAAATACATTGACTTATCTCACGTCAAGAATTTCGTTATTGATGAATGTGATAAAGTTCTTGAAGAATTAGACATGAGAAGAGATGTTCAAGATATTTTCAGAGCTACTCCAAGAGATAAGCAAGTCATGATGTTCTCTGCTACTTTATCTCAAGAAATTAGACCAATCTGTAGACGTTTCTTACAAAATCCATTAGAAATCTTCGTTGATGATGAAGCTAAGTTAACTTTACATGGTTTACAACAATACTATATCAAATTAGAAGAACGTGAAAAGAACCGTAAATTAGCTCAATTATTAGATGACTTAGAATTTAACCAAGTTATTATCTTTGTTAAATCTACTGCCAGAGCTAACGAATTAACTAAATTATTAAACGCTTCTAACTTCCCAGCTATTACTGTTCATGGTCATATGAAACAAGAAGAACGTATTGCTCGTTACAAAGCTTTCAAAGATTTTGAAAAACGTATCTGTGTTTCCACTGATGTTTTCGGTAGAGGTATTGATATTGAACGTATCAATTTAGCCATCAATTACGATTTAACCAGTGAAGCTGATCAATACTTACATCGTGTTGGTAGAGCTGGTAGATTCGGTACTAAGGGTTTAGCTATCTCTTTTGTTTCCTCCCCTACTGATGAAGAAGTTTTAGCTAAAATTCAAGAACGTTTCGATGTTAAGATATCTGAATTTCCAGAAGAAGGTATTGATCCATCTACTTACTTAAACAATTAAACTGGGTAGTTAACCAATGTTTTCTTTTTTTTTTCTGTAGTAATCCTCTAACATAACAATAAAAAATTCCTTCAAATATATGTATTAAGTTAAATAATGAATATAATAATAAAACAATAAACAGGCTCCTATTTAATAAAATTCATTAAATAAGTTTGGTTTTAATCTTTATAATTGTAGAATGAACAATAATCAATTGCTTAATAAGGGAAATTGTGTTAAATAAAGTATTTATGATTGATTGAAGTGATTGTTAATAATATATAGTTGTGTATGTAGTATATTGAAAGACTTAAGCTGTGAACCGATGTTTACAACTTATATATAGAAGAAGAAGATAAAAAAAGACACATGAAGTTGATGAATATTTACAATTTTAATTTTTAATTGATCCATTGATTGTATTAAAACTACTCATTTTAGGTAAAGGTATCAACTTTTGTGTTTCATCCTTTCTTGAACTACCTAATGGCATTGGAAGATTGTTTGCTCTGTTTAAAATAGTATGACGAGTAATTTTGGTTGTTGGTGTGGATGTTGAGTTAGCCATATGGTTTTCAAAGATATTGCTTCCAGTTCTACTAGGTACATTATCAGTAGTAGTATTGTTATCATTAATTTGGCTCACCTGGTTATTAGTTGAAAAAAATATTTCAGCCTCGGTATTATTTTCATCTTCAATCTTACTTGTTTGAAGTAACACAGTCCTATTGACAGAGTTATCATCACTATCTTCATTATTCTTTAAGACATGAGATGCTAAAGCTCCTAAAGTTCTTAACATGCTAGAAGTTTTCTTTGAATTATTAAACTTTTGATTCATTATTGGACCAGTCATAGAATTTGTAGGTCTCATTACTGAAGATGCAGAAGAATTAGAGTAATCTAAAGATGAAATGTCATGGGAAGTGATATCTGTAACATTCTCATTTAGTAATTTAGATAATCTATTAATTTCTAAATTTTTTTCAACGATTCTTTTCTTATATTTCTTAACTTTATTATCACTAGTGATAACTTTATTTAATAATGAATTCTTTTCGAGTAATAATTGGCTTTTCACTCTTTCAAATTCTTGCCTTTGTAAATTCTTTTCGACATCAATTCTAGATTGGGGATCGTCATTATTATGTTGGATCATTGTTTTATATTTCAATTGTTGAATTTGCTTTAGTGCTAAGTCTAAGGATGTCACTAATGAATACATTGTATTGAATATTTCAGTCTCATTAGTTTTGAGACTGTTGGATGGCTCCAATGATATGTCACTTTCTTGACTACTCTCTGGAGTGGTGAGACTTAAAGTTGAGCAGTCACTTTGTATCGATGGATATTTAATATTAGTGTTGTTGTTGTTGTTGTTACTCTTGAGTAATTTAGACATGCTTTCTTTCTCCACAGGGCTCAACAGTTGGTTTGTTTTAACCAATTTATTCATTAGTTTCTTGCCCGATTGTAAAGATTGTGTTAGTGTAATGGTTGTCTTATCGTTTGATTTGGTTTGTTGGTTTGTAGAAGATGTAGAAAAAGTAGTCATATACGGGACTATTTTCAAAGGAGTCGGAGACTTGGAACCCATTTGTGATAATAGAGTATCTTCAATAGGACCTGGTTCTATTTGTTGTATTATTCTGATGTTTTCAATGGTTTTAACTAATGAATCAAATATATTTCAATCGTTTACTAGGCGTTTGTTTACTTTTCACAATTCCATAAAAATAAATAGTTGACGCGACTTTTTGCATAAAGAAAAAATATATCAATCGCGTCAGTAATATGCAAAAAAAAGACGCATAGTGTCAAAGAATAGAGATCCTGACATATGATTGTAAATATATATTTACATAAATAAATAATTAAGAGGAGTAAATTGATAGTAATAACGTTTTACCTATAATATTATTGATTATATAGATTTTGTTTATTTATGGGTTATATGTTTGAAATTGTTGATGATAAAGAAAGAAAAAAGTGAAACACAGAGACTGGCATATATATAATATAGTTGTAAATGTGGTATTTTTTTTGTTTCCTTAACGGTAAGATTTTTGGAATCTAGATCTAGCACCCTTACCACCGAATTTCTTTGGTTCTGGTCTTCTAGAATCAGCAATTAATAAGGTTCTGTCGTAAGAAGTGAAAGCCTTCTTTAATTCGTTCTTAGATTGTTCATCAACGTATTTTTGGTGATAAGCAACTAAACCCTTAGCAATGGCTTGTCTAATAGCGTAAACTTGAGAGACATGACCACCACCAGTGACTCTAACTCTGATGTCAATGTTAGTGAATTTATCTAAACCAACTAATAATAATGGTTCGTAAACCTTGAATCTTAAGATTTCTGGTTCAACTAAAGTGATTGGAGAACCGTTAACCTTGATTAAACCCTTACCGGCCTTAACATGGGCAACGGCAGTAGCAGACTTCTTCTTACCAAAAGTCTATAATGAAAAAAGAATATTGTAAATATAATTAAATTGAGATAAATCAATTTATTTATAAACATACTTATTGTTAGTAAAATCGTTTTGTGAAGGGGACATTACAACAAACAGAAGATTTCGGGAGTGTGATAAACGTTAGAAAGGTATTTCAGATATTACTTAGGATATTCTAGCTGAAAATAAAGAAGTACAAAAAGGAAGATAACATATAGATCATCAGTTTCTGTATAACTTATAATTTGGTCCAAAAATCTACATTTGAATAAGTTTATTCAATAAAATTTTGTTCTCATAATTTAGGACGGATTCTCATTCTTTTTCTTTGACTACATCTAATAAAAATTTTCATATAAGTTAATCCTGGATTCAATTTCTATCATAAATTGCTTTCAAATGGGTTTTAAAAAGGTATAGTTTTATATTTCTACGTTCAGGTTTCATTATTTTCCATTCGAATACTTTTATTTTTCATCAGAGATATAGCTGATCTTAATCTCATTCTAACAATTTCAAACTCTTAGTCTCATCTATTTCAATAGTCTTCATAAATAACATACTTGGACACTTGGGACGGTAGACATTTTATGCTTATGGTGTTTTGTATTTGGAGAAATAATATTACACTATGGCCAAAAACTCTCTTTAAAGATAAAATATAATAGATATTTAATAATTGGCAATGATACTATCCAAAATTAACGGTAGTACTAGCCAACAACCCATACTAATTACCTGAGATGGTCATTGAATTGGTGTAAACCAACCCATCTGGTATGATACCCATAGTGTGTTACTATGAGACAGAGCGTAGCGACTGTGAGTTGGTGGTAGTGAGATACTTTAGGAGAGAGCCTAGGCAGAGGCTCTAGGCAGGCAGGTTGGGAAGAGGAGATGGGAGTCTGGTGCGAGGGCCTGTGTGGCTAGACAGAGACAGCACGATCCAGAGGGAGCTGTACAACGGTAGGAGGATGGGCGGTTCCAGCACAGTCCTCACACAAGCTGCCGCTAGTTTGCCCATATTTGCTGCGTCATCGCTGATTTTCTTCCCACAAAAATTGCTGGAAACTTCAAAACGACGCAAAAACTTGGTATCCCAAACAGGTAATTGTGGCCCTGTAACAACAAAAGTTGTAAAAAGCCGTCGGTGTCCGGATTCAAACTAGAGGACTGCTTTTCTGTGATCTTGCTTTTCCCACTTCTCTTCCGGGATATTAGGCAGAGACCGAGACAGCTAGGCTGGGGTCTTCGTAGAGGCTTCTGTCTAGAGGACAAGTATCCCTCTGTCTAGACAGTATCCATCCTCCGCCTAGCTGTGCCCCTTCCCACCAGAACTATGTCCCTATTTCTCTCCAGGCGAACTTCAACAATTTTCACCAAAGAACTGACACAGGAAGAGATGAGATGAGATGAGATGAACCTCCAGCTATAAGGTAATTATCAATCGACTAAGGGTATTGATCATGACCCTATTGTATTATATTGTTGTTATTTTGAACATTATAGATTTTTACTATTTACAATATGTCTTGTTTTTAATACAAATCTTGAATGCTTAATACTTTTCTTAATATCATCGAAGATCAAATTTAGTAACAATGGGTATGTTTAAAATTATAATGAAGAGATATTAAAGCTTTGAAGAGCACATTTCTATATATTAAGATTACAAATGTAATACTAACAAAACAAATTATTATCATTATCATTATTATTATTATTATTATTATTATTATTATAGCTATTTCTAAGAATTTACCACTTTTAAAGAATCATTTCAGAAAGCACTGGCAAGAACGTGTTAAGGTCCATTTCGACCAAGCCGGTAAGAAAGCCTCTAGACGTCAAGCTAGAACTGCTAAAGCTGCTAAGATCGCTCCAAGACCATTAGATTTATTAAGACCTGTCGTTAGAGCTCCAACTGTTAGATATAACAGAAAAGTTAGAGCCGGTAGAGGTTTTACTTTTGGTGAAATTAAAGCCGCTGGTTTAACTCCAATTTATGCTAGAACCGTTGGTATTGCCGTTGATCACAGACGTCAAGATAAAAATCAAGAAACTTTTGAAACTAATGTTCAAAGATTAAAGGAATATCAATCTAAGATTATTGTCTTCCCAAGAAATGGTAAAGCTGTTGAAGCTGAACAAGTCTTATCTACTTCTGCCTCTTTCCCAATTGTTCAAAAATCTAACGAAATTGAAACTAGAGCCGTTGAACAATCTGAACAATCTGCTTTCAGAACTTTAAGATTAGCTAGATCTGAAAAGAAATACAAGGGTATTAGAGAAAAGAGAGCCAAGGATTTAGCTGAAGCTGAAGCTGAAAAGAAGAAATAGATTAAAACATTGCATAAAAAAAAATAATTAATTATATTTTCTTCATATTAAAAACAACTAAAACAAACTTTAAAACAAATAGTATACTACTAATTAGTTATGTACATTTATATAATGAGATAAATTGTCTAGCATTTAAGAAATATCAATCTGTATCCATTATAGATATCATGTTACTATTTATAATTTAATTTCTAAAAGAGACAAACTATTGGATCCAAATCTTGCAATAGTTGACAAACTGATAAAAAATATTTTGGAATGTTGAGAATAAATAATAAATAAATTAATTAAAAGTTAAAAAAGATTAAATAAATTTTATTTAAACTTTTAATATATGCAGTAGAGTATGTATGTCTCTTATTATAATGAAATAATGCTATTATGTTTAGAACCTCTGGGAGTCAGTTCTTCCATTTCAGAAAATTCTGATGATTCTGGTGTGTCAAAAAATCTAGGTGATTCCTTAATTACCTTGGATTGTGTTCTTTCACGAATCCATTTCTCTAATAATGCAGGTGGAACATCTGTACTTGGTAAAATAATTTCAACAAGTCTTATCTTATCATCAACATTGAAATTTTCATCAGCAATCATCTCTCTTAAATCGCCTAAAGTGACAATCTTTCTTGTCTCATAATTTAAGGCACCAAATATTTTGAAAATGTTTAAATATTTCCATGGTTGGACATCAAATTTACTTAAATTCGACTTGTTATTCATAAATCTATCCACAGAATAACCTTCATTATTCAATAAAAAAATATATGGTGTTAGATCCCAACGAATCATGGTAGATATTTCTTGCATAGCAATTTGAAATGCACCATCACCAACAAATAAGATGACTCTTCTATCTTGTAAATTTTTAAGATTGATGGTTTCACCATTAGGTAGACTTAAATTTGAAGTTACACCAGCTTCTTCTTTAAACTCTTCAATTGCAAATAATACACCTAAACAAGCACCAATAGAATAACCAGAAGACCCCCACATCGGTTGAGATATACTTTGCGTCCTTGGCGGAAATTTAATTTGAATAATACCAAAGGCACTTGATCCAACTTCTGTAACAATAACATCACCAGGTTTAAACCAGTTAGAAAATTCATGCCAAACCCATTCTTGTTTTAAAAGGTGATCATTAGATAAAGTTTGACGTGGAACATTGATAGTGTCAATATGACTAAAGTTACGCTTAGTCCTAGATGGATCATACTTTTGTAATAATTTTTCCATAATAATCTCCACCTTCATATCAGGAAATGTAAGGTTTTTAATCTTAACAGATTTAGAAAACACCAATATTTTATTCTTGTTCTTAGTTCTATAATAAAAATGGAATGTGGATGTACTAAATTCAGCAAGGAGACACCCAAGCACCAAAACACAATCAGAATTATCCACAAGTTCTTTCACATTTGGATTAGATAAGGAACCAGTAAAGACACCATCAAAATTTGGAACATTTTCATTAACGGAACCTTTCCCCATGGGTGTCACAAATGATGGGAACTTGGTCAATTTAATGAAATCTTCTGCTTCTTTAGTAATTTGGTGTCGTATCACACCAGCATCTACTACAATAACAGGTCTTTCACTGGCATATATTTTCTTCAATATCATACCAATAAGCTCATCATATTTATATTCTGCTTCTTCACTTAATATAACATTATCATGAGCATTTGTATCGCTTTTAAAATTTATAGTATCTAAATTCAGTGGTCTATTCAAGCATGATGAATTCACCATCATGTGAACCCTATTTACAGGAATACCTAAATAAACTGGTTTTTGTTCATTCCATGCCATTTCGACGCAATTATCTACATGTTGGAAACAAAATTCAGAATCGCTAAGAATCTGAGCATGACATGCAATATCTGAGCCAATTCTGTAAAACACATTATAATCACCGTTCCCTAACGTGTGGTGTAACAGTAATTGTTTAGTTTGGGCACTGGTAGGTGGCATACCAATGATATGTAAAATGCCGACATGTTCAGCATAAGATCCTGCCACACCTGTCAATACAGAAAGTTCACCAACACCAAACGTCGTGACCAAACATCCAAGACCCTTCATACGTGAATATGCATCACAAGCATAAGCAGAATTCAACTCATTGGCATTCCCAGCCCACCGCATTCCATCTGTAGCATATATCCTATCTAATAATGGCATATTAAACTCTCCGGGAAGCCCAAAAATGGTCCTTACATTTAGCTGTCTTAACCTGTGACATAAGTAATCGGCTATAGATATTCGTTCTGGTAGTCTATTAAGTTCTGCATAGGTCATGTGTGAACGAATATATTTGAGTAATGAGAAGGAATAAATGAAAGAAGTAAAAGAAACCTATAGCCTTTCTTCAGTATTAAAATTTTCTATCGATAGCAATTTCTTTATACTGTGGTAATACTAGTATACAATTTTTAATACCCACTTTAAAATATTTGATCTGATCTCGCTTGAATGTGAATGCACTGGCTTCAGTTTGATCTCATTCGGTCGAATGTATCATATCTAAATTTAAAGATTGTCATTATTGTTTTGCTCAACTTTTTGACTTTTTCAGCTCTAACAATTTCATGTTTTACAACAATTTGATGCTGAAAAGATTTGCAGAGAAACTGGTGATGAGGCAATGGATAATTCGATGAGGGCTCGAGAGATCTTGTGGGGAGAACATAATTTAAATGGAAGATATATTTATTTACTTATTTATTTATGGGAAACTAAGAATTATTTTTTGTACATACTTACACGTCTTATTTCACACGTTTCTTAGGTTCAATATGCATATTTAAAACTCATCTAGAATAACGTGGTATGATGAATATTGCCATGCTTCAAGGAATAATAAAAAGAAAAAAAAAGAAAAGGAATAGAGCAAACGGAGATGGATGGGGTGGGAGTGTTTGGTATATGCATTATTACAATTTTATCAGTGCAATATTGGTCTGTAGGGACCATTACAAAATGTTTGAAGTTATCTGTCTTCATTGATTTAATCATTCTTTACCAGTGGCATGTCTGGGATTCAATTTTTGCCTTACTTGATTAATTTCTTCTTCATTTAGATAACCTAATTCTGTGACATTATCAAATTCTAATAATTTCAATTCACTAATCATATCATTAATCTTAGTACCACCATCTGTGAATCTTAACTCATCAAAATATTGTGAACAAAGACATTGTAACGGAGTTAATCTTTGAGTTGGATCATATTTCAAAACATTAGTCAAGAAATCAATTGTAAATTCATCCTCTTTCTTAAACACTTTGTACAGTGGGATTGGTTTAATTTGGGGGAATTTATGTTCGGAATAATTTGGGTTCATAGCACAAATTTCTTCCCTTGTAGGTGTGCCTAAGATCTTAATAATTTCAACTAATTGGTCAATCCCACTTTCACCAGGAAACATAGGTTGACCTAATAATAATTCTGCCATAACACACCCACTTGACCATATATCAATTTGATTTGTGTAATTTGTAGCACCAAAGATCAATTCTGGAGCTCTATAATATCTAGAACAAATATATGAAACGTTGGGTTCCTTTGGTGATAATTTCTTAGCAGAACCAAAATCACATAATCTTAAACACCAATTTTGTGGATTAACTAAAAGATTTTGTGGCTTGATATCTCTATGACAAGTCTTGGCAAAATTATGCAAATAATTTAAAGCTTTGAACATTTGATATACGTAGAATTTAATTTCTAATCTTGGCATTAAAGTCTTCTGATGAACGAAATGTCTTAATCTTTGATATAAAGATTGTGGCATATAATCTAAGATTAAATTTAAATAAACCTCATTTTGATCGTCTTTCTCGTAAAAGAAATATTTTAAATCAATTATATTTGGATGAACCAATTGTTTCATTATCTCTAATTCCCTGTTTTTAAACCTTTTATCTTGTAAGACTTTCTTAATAGCAACAGATTCATTTGTTTCTCGTATGGTGGTGGTAAAGACCACGCCAAACGAACCATGACCAATCACTTCAGTGGTAGGAAACGATATTTGAATTGGATCCTCTTGACTAGTGTTGCCACTGTCATTGACATCGTGATTGTTATTCTGGACGTTAGAATGACCATGATACACTTGTTTGTAAACTATTTCGGGGTTAGTATATTGAATATTCATTATGTGTTATTCTACTTTATTCTTTTATTTCTTCTTCCTGTATATTGGGGTATGATGTATTATTATGAATCAATTACCGTTACTATATTGGAGATATGTGCATAAATAAAAAATGAAATGCTAAATGTGACTTGATTGTTGGTACCTCAAGGTTACGGCTCGACTTTAACAAATAGATGAGTCCGGTTGGTGGCAGTTGAGAACTATAAGTTACTTCTCAGTTGTTAAAACGATAAATCCACCTAACGAAAAAAAGTACAAAAGATCGGTGATACTTTAAAAGGGGGTGGAGGGTAAATCTTAATATCAGGAATTTAGGATCAAACAAATAAAAATATATCTTTCCAATTGATTTAGAACTATTTGTCTGTGTGATTAATTACCAAATCGCAAACCTTATATGATTATAAATTGTAAATAAACAGGGTTATTATTATATTTTTTGATCAAATTGAGCTTTAAAAGTTACTTCATCGCAGATCTAATTTTACAAATGGGAATTTTTGTGATTTTAAAATTTCCCTCTTTGTGATTTGTTTGAATTTTTAATCCTAACGCCGGGTAATGTTTATATGCAATAAGGTTATAAAGACACATTAATAGTAATATTCAATTTGGATAAATATTTCAACACATTAGAGGAAGGTTAATATTATCATAATAATATTTTAGGTAATACCATTTCAGTATTGGGAAGGAAAAATAATTAAAGTAAAGTAAGGCAAAAAAATGGAAATGAGGGCACAAATTTATACATACGGTTTCTTTTATTCTTAACATATTTATAGTCAAATTCTATCATTTTCTGTCGTTGTTCTTGGGTCAATCGACTGCTTTTTACTCTTATTTTAGTATCATGATGGTGATGGTGATGATGATGGTGACGATTAGCAGATGATTTTTCTGTAGTAGAGTTTTCATCTATTTTTTTCAACAATCGACGGGAGTTCTCGTCATCACTTTGTTTAGGGTTGTTCTTGGATGTTGGAGTTTTTTTAGTCACCATTGAGGAAGTGGATGATTTAGGTGAAGGTGATAAAGAATTTCTCTCAACAGTTTCAGTTAGAGGACTTGTGGAATGACTGATATCGTTAGAGTTCCTCTTATTTTCATTAAAAGAGTCAGTATCTACTTGTAAGCCGTTGGGGCCAACTGGAATGTGAAAACTTTTCACAATAGATTTGTGTATCTCTTCGATATATTTGGGGTCATTATTAGGAGCTTTATAATCTACTTTAAGGGAATTTTCCACATGAATATCCTTCTTTGGTTTCACAACAGTGGTAATATTCGGTATCACGATAACATCATTGGCTCTTCTATGTGGTTGGGGATGAATTGTATGCTTTGCTTCGTCCAAGAGTAATATTTCTTTGAATTTCTTGAACATTTTGATGTTTTTTTCAATTTGTAGTTGTATTCTTAGATTAGCATGGAATCTTGTAACAGAATAGTTAACAAACGTAGTTTTAGATAGAGCTTAAACACCGAAGAAGCAATAGAGGTCTCACATCCGTTAGTATAACAAAAATCTTATAAAAGTGTGCCGAAATGTAAGAGCAAAGTGACAACTAGAATATCAAAATCCCCGTATGAATTTTTCGTTACTGAATTTACCCCAAGAGATTAGAAAATCTCCCCACAATAAAGGAACCTTTCAGGTCGGAGCCCCGTGTGCCGACATTTTCATCGTTTTGTATTGTTTTTCTGATCTCGGCAAACAATTTTCAAGCTAAAACAATATATATATGTCGTTTTAGGAAATGTAAAAACAAAGGATCTACGTTTTTGAATATCAGTAACTTATGTGCATAAGCTTTGTTGTCATATGGTTAATTATAATTAAATATAGTTATATACATGCAGATAGACAAAGAAAATAAGTAGTTTAAAAGACAGAATATCGACATCCAAATTTACATCTTAGCAGTGTTTTGAACAAATTTCTCACCCTTCTTAATATTAATTTGTAATGGTTCCATAGCTGCACGCAACAACTCGATTTCTTCTTGAGATAACTTGGTTAAAATGGTTGGGTCCAATTCAGAAATTGAACCATTTTTAAATTTCAAGGGAACAGCAAAATAATTTACATCAAGATGCGCAACTTGCTTCAGATGACGTTTCAATTGAGCACCATTTTTCAAACCTGGTAAATAAACATATGCTGGAAGATATCTATATTTCTGTTCCTTGGAACAAATACCAGTTCCATGTGTCATACTCAGCAAAATGGTGGAGATGAATTCAGAGGCAGCATAGGCCATGGATAATGTTGCAGACCCACTACTCTTCTTAGCTTTAATAACTTCATCACCACCAAATTGAATCCTATGAACCAATTGCTTATATCTTGAGGAGCCTAACAATTTAATAATGTTTTTATCTGGGATGATTGGAACTATGGTCGTACCAGAATGACCACCTACAACGCTAATCACATCATGATCCAAGGGATCAATATCATCATTATTTAACTCACGTAAATGCTCCCTTAAGAAGGTTTCAGCTCTCACAATATCCAATGTGGTAATACCCATAATATTTTCTGGATGTAATTTCCCCAATTTCCTAAATGTCTCGATAGCAACAGGAACCAAACAATTAACTGGATTTGAAATGATTAACACTTTAACATTTTCTGAACATGTTTGTCCAATGTGTAAACACAACGTTTTGATAATGTTTGCATTGACCTTAAACAGATCATCCCTAGTCATACCTTCCTTTCTGGCCATCCCTGCTGGGATTACAACAATATTGCTACCTTGTAAGGCATCTTTCAAAGTATTTTTATCAAACCCGCTGGTAGTACTTTTCGTATTGATATGTGATAAATCTTTGCTAATCCCATGACAATCGTTCAAATCATAAAGAGATAGTTCATCGATGTGGGGGTTGATCTTTAATAAAAGTGATAATGGTTGTCCAATGCCACCAAATGCACCTAATACACAAACCTTAACCATCTTATCTTGCTCTTCTTTAACTATTTTTTTTGTTTCTTATCACTATTACAAAGATTGTATAATGTTATGTTACGAAAGCAACTAAAAACTAACAACTCGAAAGTGATCCCATTTTTAAATTTCTTGTCTATAACTTTTCCTTTTATCTTTTTTTTTTTGATCGCCCCTTCAAAATTTCTTCTCCACTTCGCAGATGGCAGTAAACCCCGAAAGATAAGGGTCCATTATATTAAACAAAGTAGGCTGACACTTAGGTTCGGTTACATCATTAATATGGAATATTATTAACTGTTATGACTTTAAAAAAAATTATATATAAGTGATACAGTAATTGATACACAAAAGTACAAACGTATATAAAAAAAACGTTGTCTTTACTTAAGATATTATTATTGCCGGTACCTTTAATCATGTAGAAAATTGGTCAAATCCAGATTCTTTACTAAATTTTATCATATATTCTTCAGGAATTTCAATATAGGCAGGTACCCTTCTATTTCTGGGACAAACTAATTGTCGATATTTCATTAGTAGATTCCCACCTTTCTCTCCAAATTTAGAGACAATCTTACGATAAAATAACCCACACGCGTTGCATATATTTTCACCACCATATGGTCCTGCTCTCCATTCTGGTGTTTTGGAACTTTGGCAATGGAAACATCTTTTATTACTCTCATCCTCCTCCTGTTGTGGTTCGACTCGCTCAGGCTCTTGCAACTTCATAATAGGACCTTTATTTTCAAAAGATCTTGTGTTTGATATTGGTTCCAAATTATGTAAACGAGTCTCTGCATTGTCAAATTTGTCTTTATCTTTGGCTTTCTTGATTGGTTTTTCCAACAAAGAATTATTCGTTAATTTTAATGTCTTTGTCATACCCACTGTAGCTCCAGTTTTAGAAGTTAATATTTTACCAGTTGGACTTGTTTTAGCCCTTTTCACATTTGCTGGAGACAAAATAGATGGATCTTCTTCTAATTCAGGAATTATTCTATTTTCTTCCCTGGATGAATTTGGTGTTATGGTAGAAGGTTCGTGATAATAGTGTAAAGGAGGTATAACAAGTGTATTCCTTTCATGACTTCTCGTAGGATCGAATGAAATTTTATTATGTGACATTGGTGTTATGATTGTTGATTTTCCTTCACCTTGATTATTACTTTTAGGAAATAAGGTGAAAGAATTTCCTATTTTATTCAATTTGCCAGTGACCATAACCTTTGATTGCGTAGCTGAATCATTAACCAGAGGTGAAATTGAAGAAGAATAATGTTCTTTGGGGGTCTGTAAACTATTAACCTGAGGTGACTCAAGTGGTTGATGATATGTTATAATTGGATGTTTTGATTTGACGTCACTTTCTGTAGTCTTAGGAGTATTCAAATCAGATATTGGTTTGTGAGGGGTAGTTGTATTGGATATTTCAGAGATAAGTAAAGGTGATTTGACATCTGGAAATTTGAAAGCAGTGAATTTGCCTGTGTCCTTAGAACTTTCTTTGATATGAAGTGGAGGTAATAACGTCAACTTTGCTTGTTGTAAACGAACCGACTTTGGAGTTGGTGTAGTAGGTATATTCACAGGTTCTGCAGTAACATTTGGTGGCCTTACAGTACCTGACTCTGATTGAATCAACTTCATTCTTTGAGAACTAAGAGTTTCAGATACAATATCATGTAAATATATAGATAGATTTTGTAACTTTCTTAAAGTATCATAAATATCTGTTTCACTGGTGAGTATATTTTCATTTTTGGAAAAATTGCTGCACTTTTGCTGTAAAAAACTAACATGTTCAGCTATTAAACTTCTTATGTTTTGTAGTTCAATAATCTTATCTTTGAAATTTGGATCGGTTCTTTCCACTTTTTCTGCAGCATTCATTAAAGATTCTAGTGAACTTGTCCGTTTGTGACCTCCTTTATGGGGTGGTCGTATTCCTTGCTGAGTAGGTAAAACTGTTTCAGATAAAGGTGAGGAAGAAGATGATGATGTTGGTGTTTTATTCTTAGAGGATGGAAACTGATTTCTTGTCACATAAAGATTTTCTTGAAATACATTCTTATCAGATTTACTTCTTGCTTCATCTTCCATAGTGTCTGACGTTAGCATATTCGATATTGATGGAAGATTGGTTGCATTTGAAAAGGTTTGTCTGAAATGTGCAGGATTGGGAGCAAATTTCCCATTTTTCTTCCTGTTATTTTTATTAGTTGTAGCCATTTTTACATTATGTAATCCTACTCTTGATATCATCATATCTCACTTCAGAAGATAATAAAATCCAAAATCAAAATAAGAATTTTACAGTAATAAAATATCTAAGCCAGATCAAAGTTCAGTTGACTGCTTTTAGAAACAATTTCTTTCCCTTCTTTTTTTTCTACTTATATACCAATAGATTCACTCAAAGTAAAGTGAAGTAGATTTAGAATTAATTAGGACCCTTACTACGCTAGGAGATTTTGGAAGAAACTTTTTTTATTGAATAGCTGATCAAAAGGAAATCAAAGGTAAGAGAAACCTGAAAAAAGGAAATTAGGATTAAATAGATAGACTGGAAAGAATAACTATATCCACTAAATGAAGTAAATTTGAACTTCATTGTAATGCAGAACAGAGTGTACTAATCTCTGTTAATTTGTTTTTGATGTGTACCTATGATTCTCCTTTCTCTTTTTTGTTGTTCTCTGGAATTTATTAATCTTAATTAAAGAGGGGAATTTTTAAGGGTGGTTACCTAGGTTTTTAGAAATAAAATCAATATACTGTACCATACATTAGTGATATTTAAAAACTCAGCGATTACCAGTGTAACTTACTCAGTTTGATCTAGAACTTGCTTGTTTACATCATATGTCTATGAGATCTAGCCACACAGTTAATGGAGGCATTCTCCAATTTGTGACAGAGTGATTTCGCAATAGAAAGTTTGATGTAAAAATTAACATGGCGTGCGATAGAAAAACAGGAACCAAGAAAAAAAACAATAAAATCATTACTTTTTGGTTATTCAAATAGCTTATATTGCTTGTTGTTCAGTTAGCTACTTAAAACTTAAATGGAAAAGCTTGTGTCCATTTCAGGTTAAGTTGTTCTAGATCAGGATTAGTGGTGTATTGTTCTAATGAAATATAAATAATAAACTTTCGTTCCGTATAATAAAAATAAAACACCATAATATTGTGTTTTTCGTGATTCTGACAATAGCTAATTTATAACTGTGTTACGAATAGGAATGTTTGTTTTCGTGATTAGTGAATTTAGATACAAAGTAATACAAAGCGTATTTTTCAATACAAATAGCCAAGTGATATCTGGGCTTGCATTCTTGAACTAAAACGGTCTTAATTAATAGCGCATCGTGATCACTGCAAATTGTCAATCATTGTATTTAAATTTAATCATGGCATCACAATTTTGATTGGTGTTAAAAATCCTATTACGTACTGTAATATGTATGTGTTAGCATAGTTTCCATAAATTTTCGTGTTTGTTTTAAATTTATCCGATGAGTTTGTTTCATGTGTCAGAAATTTTGAACATTATAAAATCTTCAAAATAGCGGGCTTAAGGCGTAGTTGAGCTAAAGTAAAGTCTGGAGTTCTTCAAAGCAAGGAATGTAAATTTTGTCACTATGTATATAAAGAAAATGAAATGAAGAATATAATAATGATTAAAGATCTCAATTTCACTTGAAGCAGTAAAAATTATAACTTTAAAATCTTACCAGAAAACAAGAACAAAAAAATGAAATTCAGCTACCTAACCATAACCATTTTTAGTGTTTTTTTAAAAATATCATTCTGTAAAACGGACGGTACCTTAAATGGTGATGTTCTCTTAACTGCTTCTGATACAGAATCCATTGTAGGCGTATCTACTTCAATCAATGAAGATTATCTAGGGACTTTTCTTCTTCATTTACCATCTGCAATCAAATCAACATACACCCCATATCTTTCACAAAAAACTCAACCAACAGTCACTAATATATCAAAAAATAAAGAAGCAGAGGCTGTGAGGACAACCTCTATAAAATCTAAAGATGTGCAAACAACTGAGATCAAGAAACCAGCAAATGTTACTTCGAGTGAAGTTAGCTTATTTAAACCTTCAACAAAACCTTCCAGCGCTACATCTATCTTAAAAATGAAAACAAGTGTTGGTTTTGCCTCTACCATGACTATCCCATACCACACACTTTTATTACTTCTTTCCTTAATATTCTTTTGAAAAAAAAATTTGTAATAAACCAATGCCTTAATGATACCCCTTTGAACCTCTTTACCATGTTTTACTACTATATAAGCTAATATATTTGTATATTTAAAAGTTGCCAATAAATATGTTTTTACTTCTGTTTTGACATTGCATCTATTATTGAGGTTGTCAATAATTTTCATTAAAATCCATTTTAGGAAATTATTCTTAAAAATGCACTCCATTAACAAGTGAAAACTTCTTCATGTCGAGAAAAATTTGTTGTCTGCATATTTAGTATATTAAACCCAATCTATGTGAATCTCACATTCTATCTGATGATACGTTTTGTCTTGAAACAGGTAAACTGCTCTAGTCACCTGCACTTTACAGAGTTATTCAAATATTACAATATAAGATGTCTTTAAAAACTTTAGTGATTACTGCATTCATTTTGGCATTAGGTAAGGCAGATGCTCAAAATGCTGTTGATCCTCTAAGAAATGAAGCTGCTAAGGATGACATGTCCTTCTTTACCGCCTTTTTGAATGATTTTGATGTTAATTTAGCCAAATACACATCATATATGATGCAACATCACATCACCTTACCGCAAGCAGTCGCTGATTATTATTACCATTTGGCTCCGATGACAACAGATATTGATTTACAATCTGATATTGCCCAAACTTTTCCATTTACCGAATTTCAAACATTTGTAACTGTTTTCCCATGGTATTCTTCGTTATTATCTAATGCTGGTGTATCCACTATTTATTTACCAGACTATTATAAAACAATGAAAGTAAGTGCCCATGCTTCTTCTTCTGTTACACCTTCCACTAAATCGGCACTACTGAATACTCCAACTGGCCAAGTAAGTAGTATTACCTCAACGTCAGCCTCAGCAATCAGTACTAAAGTTTCTAACATGAATGCTGCGTCTACCAAAGCAACCAGCTCTTTTTCCTCCATTTTATCTTCTTCCTCTCCTTCAATCAAGACAAGTTTAACAAGTAAATCTTCACAGGTGTTATCTTCTGCTAAACCAACTCAATCATCAACTACCAAAGCATTTAAGAATGAATCAGGGATCATGAAACAATCTCTATTTTCCATATATATCTGTTTATTCCTAGCCTTATTAGAATTATTATAAGACTTTCTTAAAAATTTATACTACTCCTGTTAAATATAAATGTATATAGACTAAAAAATATTACAACCTTCTATTTGTATTCAATCCGCTTCTCCTTTGTCAAGTTGTCTTAGATTTAGCTGTAGTTGTTACAGACACTTCACTTTTACAAATTCAACTTGCCGGTTATTCCCTTTAACTGTTTTTTGACATAAATAAAAAGTCAATTTGTTATGATTTAAACAGGATGTATGGTAAGTTATTTGAAAAATGAAAGAGCAAGATAATCAGGAAAGTTGATACATCTAGATACGCCCAAATTGGCTATATTAATACAAGTACGAAACTTTAGCTATGTTACTTTGGCCATTTAATCCTCCTAAACAATTTTCAATTCCTTCAAGATCTAACAAATTAACTGATGATAATGTTGATGATAATAATATTATAGATATAATTACATCACCTCAAGCTAATATTGCTCTTCTTTTAACAAAGAGTAGAGTTCTTATCTATAATCTAAAGCCTATGACCCTGGTTGCAGTGCAAGAAAGAACACAAAGTTCAATTGATGAGTTTGGTCTAAATGTATCAATAAGACAATCCACAGCATTTCAGATTCCTGCAAAGGGATTTTCATTAGACATGGAAACTGATATAACATTGATGTCACAAGGCAAACTAGTATTTTATGTCATTACAGAAAAAAACTTCTTACTTACCTACCAAATACTGAAAAATTCTACTCCAAGAAGTATTTTCAGAGACTATGGTCTTCCAGTGGTTGATTACACCGTGGGTGATGAAGATATAAATGAAGAATATGACTATAACTTGGACGATGATACTTTAACTGTTTTTGATAAACAGAAATCATCGAAGGTAATTCAAAATGGACTTGTTGCTAATAAGGAAAAATCATTTTTACAGATACTTTTGAATAATCAAGATAGTATTGATGAAATTGCTATTAAAAGAGTTGAACTTCGTCTAAAAGTTGTTCTCAAATTTGATTTTAGTATTGTAGATATTCTAGGCTTTAAAAAAATCATCAGTGCTGAAGAGGGAAGATATGAAGAAAATTTAATGATTTTACACCAAGGTGGGTTACAGCTATTAGGTTTGGTTGATTTTAAATTAGTTGATAGTACTTTAATTAAGTTTGCCCATGGGTTCAAAATTTGCACTTTCAAGGATAAAATTATAGTGGTTTCATATGATAAAGAAACTCAACAAACTTGCATCAATAAGATTGATATAGAAAATTTATCTACCAGTTCATTACTTTTGAAAGAAACTAATCCATTACTCTCTGCATTTCAGACAAAAGTCGGTATATCCTTAATTTACGAAAAAAAAATATTGTTTTTCGATCCTTATTACAACAAAGTAGCATATCAGTTTAAAGTTCCATTCTCCATCAAAGTTTGTAATTATGTCAACGAAGATGTTTTTGTTTTTATAACCTCCCAAAACAGCATTCATTTCTATACCAGGTACGGTAATCACTTATTTTCAACAGGTTATGATAAAGATGATCACTCAAGCTTCCCCTTATTTACTTATTCCAATTATACTTATTTCCATGACTTACTAATCACAACAACCACAGATGGTCAATATCATGTTTGGCAATTATGGCAAGAAGCTGATCAAAGACAATACAATTTCAGAAATACTAATGCTTTAATTTTACACAAAGATAACGATATTATGATATATTCGCCACAAGGTGATTCACCATTAAGTCATGATACCTTACCAATTGTTAAACTTCCAACAAAATCTTTGAACAACTATATCTCTCAAATTACTCTTAATGGCAATCTGAAATTATTAGCAGTGTTCATTGCTAATAAAAATCTACTGTTAATTCATAATCTTGAGACAAACGTGTGGTTTAATTATACCGATGTGATTATTGTTGATATGCAATGGCTTTCAAATAACTATTTAGTAATGCAAACTAAGACAGAAGAAGGCGAAGTGTTCATTCAATGTATCCACGTTCCATTACAAGGTGCTGAAACTAAAAGTATATCTGATATGATAAGTTGGGAATACAAAATTCCATCTTCTGTCAAGATTCGTAGTTTCCATGTTAACACATTATCAAACTATAAACCCTTAAAGATTAAACCGAAAGATAAGAATATGAGATTAACTCAGTATGAAAAATATTATAAGACAGGTGAAATCACCATTATCACTGATACAAGTATAGCAATATTTGATGTTATTTCCAGTATATCATCCAGCGGTGTCAATATATTAAAAAGAGTATTTGAATATGCTAAAATTGGCATTACAGATGACAGCGACTTAAGAAACATTGAATGGGCGATGAGTTTCAAAGAAGGTATATTACTTTATTCAGACAAGAAAATTTACAAATTTATTAAATTAAGTAATGATAAATGGCAAAGTATGGAACTATTACACAATATTGAGCGTATTATTGATATTTTGCGTAACAAAATTTTCTTAGTGGAAGCGAATAGATACTTTGCATATGATTTAGATGATTTATGGGATGAAAAGAAGGAAATTTTAAGTGTGACTATCAATGAAGATGGATATCCAGTATCCGTAACACCTGATTCAGCTATCTTGCATACAATTGATTGTATTTTCAATAAACAATACTCAAAATTGATTATAAAACATGACATTTATTTGGATAAATTAATTTTGGCTAAATTGGAATCTGGATTAAGTCTTGAAAAGATTAGTTCAGAATTTCACACTTTGAAACATTACAAGTTTGCCTTAGAGAAGATTTTATCCAGCAAGATATTAGAAGATGAAGATTTTTCCGAAATCTTAGAATTGGTTAAATCATGCTCTAGCTCGGTCGAAGAATCAAGAAAACATCCGTACAGTGACATGTTAGAAATTATAAGTAACTGTTTAAGAAAAATTGAAATCCAATATTGGAATAAATTGTTCTATAACCTTAAGATGACACCAAGAGATTTATTGGGTTTGTGTATAGAAGGTAATGAAGCTAAAGTCCTCGGTGTTTTATTGTTGGTGTTTTTAAATTATAATGAAACAGATTTGATCAAGGACTTGAAATTGAAAGAGAAAGGTGAAGAGGCTAACAAGCTTGAGAACATTGAAGAGAAAGAAGAAGAGGAGGAAGCAGAAACTGATACAACTAAGGATTCTACTTTTAAAGCTGGTGGTGATACCTCTGTGACTAAAGCTTTAACTGATGAAGAATTGATGTTACGTGTTCTAAATGTTCTTGTAACCAGTGCAGCCACTACAGATGAACCTAATCGTGCGTCTGATGCATGGGACATGTGTTTCCAATTGATCAGATTTCTTAAAGAGTTGGATAGACAGAATAATACTAACTTGGTCCAAAAGGCCATTGAAATATTATAGTCTCAAGACCACCCATTTCGCGAATAGCAAGTGATATAATATGTAAATCCATATATAAACAGATAGACTGATAGGATTTTACTATATGACAAATTGTATTCTTTATTAGCGTCTGGCGTTGTCTTTTGCAGTTTCGACCAATAGGTCGAATTCTTTCATTATGGATTTTCAAATTTTGAAGTAGTGCTCTTTATTTTTGATATAAAACAAAACTGAAAAGGAAGGAGTTTTCCAGTCGAACAAGTGAATTTGTTGACAAGTATTGTCGGTGGGTCTAATCTTTCAAGAGTCTAGATAACTAACCAGTTACATATAAACAAATTAAAAACAATTATAATGAGTGAAGAAAACAGGGAACAAGTCAGAACACCAGTGCAAGAAAATAAAGGTGAAGAATCCCCATTACATACAGTTGGTTTTGATGCCAGATTCCCTCAGCAAAACCAAACCAAGCATTGCTGGCAAGCGTATGTGGATTACCATAAATGTATCAATATAAAGGGTGAAGATTTTGCTCCATGCAAGGTTTTCTGGAGAACGTATAATTCTCTTTGCCCTGTTGATTGGATTGAAAAATGGGATGAACAAAGAGAAAAGGGTATCTTTGCTGGTAATGTCAGCTCAGAGGAGACAGTGTAAGATGTTATAACGTATTTTAACTTTCGCCAGTGATAAAAATATGGTGTGTCTTTATTTAAATTTTATATTTCTATCTTTTTTATTATTCCTATTATTTATCTAAAATGATATTCAACAAGCGTTGTTTATTGTTTGACTTATATATTCTATGATCATATATTTAATACAATCAGCAAAAATGTATTTATCTCATTATACTGTGTCAAAAAATATTGATATTATGATAGTTGTTGTTGTTTTTGAAGATAGTTGCAGTTCTCTTGACCTTTACCACTCATCGTGAATTTATAGAATCGGATCTCGTTTTATTAAGTCTACAAACAAGTATAAACTTTGTTTATATCATATATATGTAATAATAAACTGTCATAAATCTCTTTTTATTTTTCTTTCATTTTCTCAAAAAAATGAGAAAAATCCGGGCAAAGAAAATGATTTTTTAGGACTTTGAAAATTGAATTAAGACAAGAATCTCTTAATATGATGATTCATGTCATAAATTCCAACATTTTTATTACACGCAACATCCATTAATTTTGTCTTGGAATAATTTTAAATCAGTTTCTTCTATTATAGTTTGAAGACAATCACGGTTGTTGACACATAGGCGTCTATTAATTCTCTATGCTTTTTAATAAAATTTTTATATGCAAAATTATTCTTATTAACTCTACTTTTCGTTCCTTACCCAACTTTTGGTGACTTTTTTGTTTCTACAAATTTTGTAGTTACTTAAGAATGTTGTTTTCCAATTAACTTATTTTTGTGGTTATTTGAGAACAAGTAGATGATTTTCTGGACAGTATTTCCCTAATTCGTTTATTTTAATTTGCTTCAACTTAACCCTAATTGCCCCTCGCTTTCTCCATATTTTTTTACATAGTATGCAAACATTTTTTTCATTTATATACTTACAATAAATCAAAAATTTGACCACCGTGTATCCAATTATAACTATAAAAGTAATATTTTGTGTGACATGATTCTGTTATTTTTGATAAACAAGATTTTAAACCAAAACTATTGAAAATTTTGGGCACATGGCGCAGTTGGTAGCGCGCTTCCCTTGCAAGGAAGAGGTCATCGGTTCGATTCCGGTTGCGTCCATTTTTTTTTTGGATCTTTTGCATCGTTACATCTCAAAATAGCTATTAAAAACTCTCTATAATGAGTAAAGGTATTTCTTTCGTTTTAAATTTATAGTTTGTTTGAATCAATATCGGATGGAATTGTAAGACTATAAGTCAGCATTATTAAAAACTTTGCCAGTAAACCCATAAGGGTCGTTGGACCTTGTAAATGATATCTTCTTCAAGAATAAACAAAAAAAGTAAAAAGTACCAGCCACATCATTTATTTCAAACAGGTTTAGTTTTAAGATCTGATACCAGGTATGTCATGAAAATATTCAATTTGTAGCAATTATACACAACGAGAGCTATTAAAACATTAAAAACTTATATACTATATTATTATATTCAAAATTGGAAACATTCTTTAAAATACGTTATATTGTAACGTATTAACTCTGTTATTTTATTAATGCAGTTTATGCCACTGTTGTGGTACCTTCGGACTCTAGTGCTATCAAGGTTAATGATGTACATCAATCTCTCAACAGGGTGATGTTACTAGTTTTTTCTCAGTTTCAAAGGTCTCTTCCAAAATATAATGCATCATGGGTTCCTCGTTTAACTAATGGGGCTGAGATTACACAATCTTATGTTCACTCTGGTCCGGATTCTTACAATATCTCTAGTGGTAGAGTTTACGGTGTTTTGGATTATGATCATTCATCTTTTGAGATGTTAACCTCAAATAATTTGGTTAAAAGGGATGATGGGGATGTTTGGTTAGAGAAAAAGTGCTCAACAAAAACCTACTCCATTGATCTTAAGGTTGTTACACTCATGTGCAATCCTCAAGATAATATCAACAGTTTCATCAATTTATCCGATGAAAATATGGCAAAGTTAGCAGAAGTTATAAAAGCTGATAGTTCAGTCACAAACTGGAAAAGTGATGTGACTGATTTGCTACCATATGATAGTGGTGAATGGGAAGTTGCTGTTTCCATCTTTACAACTGGACCAAACTATTATACCATTGCATGTGCTGGTGAGAAACAATATGCAATGATACAAGCTATTGCTACCTAAAAGAATCATCGTAAGATGACATATTATGCTCTTCTTGATCAGTTAGGTCCTTAGGATGCAGAAATTAGAATCCCACATAGTTGGAATTCCGCATACTCCAACATTTGGGATATGAATTGTAATGATGTAGAAAATGATTCAATAGAGAAAATAATGATTGTAAAGTTTAGTTTAAATTAAAGTCAAAACTTAGCTGGTACTTAGACGTTGTTGTTTTTTCACTCCTTGTTTTTCATAACTTTTTTTGGGTACAAATCTTTTTTACGTCACATATGCTTTATCTTTATTTTAAATAACTTACACAATTTTTATTGTATTAAATCTTATTTTTATATATTATACCCTCTTTGTGGACTATCACAACAAGATAAGAACTTTACCATAACTTGATTGAATATCTATCAAATCAATAAATGATCACATAATAATATGTCAATAAAACAGATATCAGCGGATACGAAATGGAGAATAGTGGCAAGCTCCTTTATATTCAATCCTACATCGGCGGTTAAAGAATTAATTGATAATAGTATAGATGCACATGGTAATACCATTACCATTGATATCGATTCCAAGACAGGTGGCTGTGAATATATTTGTGTGAGAGATGATGGTGATGGGGTAACTATGAAGGATCGTGAAATGATGTGTCTGAATCATTCTACATCTAAGATTACAACATTATCTGATATTGGTACCATAACTACATTAGGTTTTAGAGGTGAAGCTTTGTTTTTGTTGAGTACTTTGGCCTCAACACAAGGTTCATTGGAAGTTATTACTAGAACAAAAAATGATAGTATTGGTGAAAGATGGGTAACTAATAAAGATGGCTCCATTATACCAAAATCTAGAAGAAAGATTCCCTTTCTCAAGGGCACAAGTATCACTATTAAAAATCTTATGAATGGGTTACGTGCAAGGAGGAAAGAATTGGAAGTGAAGGCCTCGAAAACAATTAGAGATATTACTCAATTAATAAATCATTATAGTATCGAATTTAGAGATATTAGGTTTGTATTCTCTTTAGTATCATTGTCCAAGAATGGATCTATTAATAATAAACAATTGCAAAGTTCAATTAACATCAAACTTTCTCGAGTGAGAACATTGTCCAATATGGTAGGTTTAAGAAAGTCATTTGAATTAAATTTTTGGTATGATGAGAAAGTGACTATCAATAATCTTTTCTCAGTGGATTATGTTATACCTAATATGTTACCTGAATTTGAAATTATTGAGAAGAAAAAACCATTTAAGTTTATTTCAATTAATCATAGACCATTGTCGAATAAATTAGAAGTTGGGTCGATGATTAATAAGAGATTAAACAAACTTTATATGAGTTTTAATTTGTTGGAACCTCATGTTTGGTATATTAATTTCAACTGCTCAGGAAACTTGATTGATATTAATATTGAACCTGAAAAGAATAATGTATTGATTAATAACATTGAAGAGATTATGGATGATTTTGAAAGAGAGATGACCCTAATTTTAAAAGCCAAAATGGAAGAAATCAAAAAGATTAAAGAAGAAAAGGAATTTCAAAGATTTGAGTCATCCCGACCAACCATAGTTAATGATGAGAATAATTCTATTAATCTTGAAGATGATGAGGAGAGGGACAACATATTTTCAGATGCAGATTCCGACTTAAATAAAGCATTTTCTCCGAAGAAGAAGACACAAGAGATTACACAAGAAAATACTACTGTCCTTGATGATGAAGAAATATATCCCACTGTAAAGAAAAGAAAGTTAACTACTGAATCATTTGCATCAGAAGATGATACTAAATGGGGGAAATTATTATTAGACGAAAATGAAGCCATGAGTGAGGATAAATTAGATAAAGGTGAAGATCTACCCTCGTCATTAACAAACAATTATGAACAGTCAAACTTTGTCGATGATGATTTAGAATTGTCAAGAGATATATCATTATCAAATCCCTTCACTATTGCCAAAATGAAACGTAGCAAAAACAATATTAATAAGGCAGATAGCCATACTTTACAATTGAATAAGATAGAGAAAGGTAAAAAGTTTGATCAATTACCTTCTATGGATAAGACTCCGTTACGGAAGACAAAGGCTCCCAATAACAATGAGGGGAATAATAGTAACAATTTAAAAAAAAAGAAAGTGAAAAATACAATAATACGTGGTACAAGAACATTATCATTATTTTCAGAATATACAAACAGTTATACTTCTACTATTAACTACAATAAAGTAAAGAGAACTGGACCTAATACGGAAACACAATGGTTAAAAAGAGATAAGATTCGCATATCCAAATCGATTATTATTGAATTATCAAATCTCACCCATGATACAGTCATAGAAACACATAATAAGTTAATCCTGACTAAGAAAGGTTGGTATCTCTACCAAGGCACTGAGAAAAATAATTAAGAGTTACAACAACTTAAAATAAAGACCAAGGTGCATATGTTAAAAAAAGTTCTCCAGTTTGAACATTTCTGAAAGATGCATGGTTACACAATATAACGTTTCCTAATTTAAATTTATGACGAAGTTTATAGACAGGAAACCGGAATACACAAGTGCCAGGCGTTTGTTAACAGTTGACGTATCGTTTCTTTTTCTGTGACATTCCCACCCAAAAAGTTTATTATTGTTCGATTATCCATTGCCATGGAAACCAGGGTGAAAAGTCCCGAAACACCCCAAAAACATTCCAACCCTAATTACAGTGGATCGCGCTCCCACCAAGCACCGGTAACCTGTTCCGAAATTACGTTTGGATTGCCTCTGACCCTACCCCACTGTAAACAGGGCCTCTCCTTAACATTTGCCCAACCCTCATTAAGATATCAAACCCTCTCACCCCAAATCTTATTGTTCCGCTTTCCCACCAAAAAAAACACGGGTGCAATAGCACTAAAAGGGTAATTTCACCATGGAAACCGCCAAAAAAGAAAAGAATACAATGCAAATTAGAAAATAATAAATAGAAATTATAAGAATTGTAATGTGGTGATGATTCAAATTTTCAAAATATGCAATTCCACTCATTAAATTAATCTTTTATTAACTAATACCATTTGGGATAAATAAAAGAACTGGATCTGTAGTGGAATATTATTAATAATCTACATTTTAAACCTTATATCCTAAAAGAAACCTGCAGATATATAATAAGTCTTTTCCATTTGTTTGTGTCCATCTTCTTTTATTCCCTTTACTTTTACTTCAAAGAACTTCAAACAAGAATATAAAGGTAAACGAATAGAGAGTTACGAACCACATATATCATTATTACACTCATCACAACGAGTCTGAATTTATTAATTTTCCAAGACTTTTACAATACACAAACGCATATACATATACATATACATCAAAATTGAAAGATGGCCACATTTGCACAAATACTACAAAAATTTGTTAAATTTATTGGGCCAGGGATTATGGTCTCTGTAGCATATATGGATCCAGGTAACTATTCAACAAGTGTTTCAGGTGGTGCACAATATAAATATCAACTATTATTTTCAGTCTTTATATCAAATATCTTTGCCGTTTTATTACAATGTCTTTGTGTTAAATTAGGTACAGTAACAGGTTATGATTTAGCTGAAAATTGTCGTAGAAATTTACCAAGAAAACTGAATTTAACTTTGTATGTCTTTGCTGAATTAGCCATTATTGCTACTGATTTGGCAGAAGTGGTAGGAACTGCTGTAGCATTACAAATTATATTTGGTATCCCTTTGACATGGGGTGTCCTTCTAACAGTTTTAGATGTTTTAATCATTTTAATCTTTTATAAACCAGAAGGTGAAAATATGAAAAAGGTTAGAGCTTTTGAAATGTTTGTTGGAACTTTAGTCATTGCTACTTGTTTCTGTTTTGTCTTAGAATTATGTAAGATTAATATCCCACATAAGAAAGAATTATTTAGTGGGTTTATGCCTTCAAAAGTTATTTTCCAAGAAAAACAAGCTTTATACATCTCTTTGGGAATTCTAGGTGCTACTGTGATGCCACATTCTTTATATTTAGGTTCATCAATTGTTAAACCAAGATTAAATGAATTTGATAGAAAACAATATGGTCGTGTCGAAGAACGTCCAAGTTTAAGTGCAATTAAATATACTTTAAATTTTGCTTATGCTGAATTAATCATTTCATTGTTTTTAATTGCTACTTTTGTTAATTCTGCTATTTTAATTGTAGCTGGGGCTACCCTGGCAGGTCAACCTGAAGCTGCTGATGCTGATTTATTATCTATTTATGAATTATTAGTTCATTATATTTCACCAGCTGCAGGTATGATTTTTGCTTTGGCAATGTTATTCTCTGGTCAATCTGCTGGTATTATATGTACCATTGCAGGTCAAATTGTCTCAGAAGGGTTCTTAGAATGGTCATTATCTCCATGGGCAACAAGGTTATGTACTAGATTAATCTCTGTCATGCCATGTTTATTTGTGGCTTTAACCATGGGTGAAAGTGGTATTTCCAAAATTTTAAATCTATCACAAGTGATCTTATCATTAATTTTACCAATTGTTTCTGCTCCATTAATTTATTTTACCGCTAGTAGAAAATTAATGACAGTAACAGATCAATTTAGTGAAATACCAGATTCTGATGAGAGTTCAATGGTTATCAATGAACAAACTCCATTAAATCATGAAAACAAAAGAATGACAGATTTTACTAATAGTAGACTTCTAACTTGGTCTGCTGTAAGTGTTTGGGCCATTATTGGTGGATTAAACACTTATTTAGTAGCATCATTCTTACTTGGTGCTGATGTTCATTTTTGATTTATATCAGCATTAATATTATTTGCATTTTAAATATATACCATTATTAATTTATATTTATTCATATATCATCATACATCTTATTAATTTAACGAAGATCAAAAAAAAAAATATATATCATTAATATTTATACTAATAGTATTACAATGTCTTTTATAAGTAGTAAATATATAGATAAATGATATATATTATTGTGAATATGTAAAGTGGTGAAATGTTGCCAAAAAGGAAGATAAAGGACTATTAATTTTTTCTTGTGTTATATTTTCTCTTTCTCCCCACTTGTATTCTAACCACAGGAATGGTACCACTATAATTTGCTTGCATTATTGGGAATGAATTTTCATGATTCATAGGTAATTTAGTCACTTGTTTATTCATTACAATATGTTTTAAAATTCTTTTCACTTTATAATATAATTTTGTCTCTTCCATATTTGGTTTATTAATTTTCCCCATTATTCTTTGTTTTCTCATATTTTGTAATTGTAACAATAATTTATTAACTAATTTGGATTGTGTACCTTCTTTAAATGCTTTAATTTCATCATCATCAATATAATGGGAAGGTTTCCATGCAAGAACATTTTCAATATTTATCTTTGTTGTATCCACTGGTTCATCTTTAGATTCAGTGGTGATAGTAGAAGTTTCCTTCCCTTCAGCATCTTCCTTTTTGACTTCTTTTTCCTTATCTTCTTCATTAGCAATTTCTTTATCTTCAGTGTCCTTTCCTTCTTTCTCCTCATCTTTAGAGGCTAGATCTAAATAACCAATTCTTTTCAACCATATAATCCCTCTTGTAGTAGCATCTAATATAGTCCCATTTTCATTGAATGATGGTGCCCAAGAATGATAGTCCCCATATTTTAACCATGTTGTGGTGGGTAAAGCATACCAATTTGGATGTAAGAATCTAGACATCATTTCAGTAGGTGGTAATGTCGGGTCTGGAATTGGACTTGTATTAGCAGCCATAAAACCTAATCTTGGTGCTTCTTCAAATAAATTTGTTTGTGGAATAATCTTATTTATTTCAAAATTATTATTTGGTAATTCCCTTACTCTATGATCTAATGAAGATTTAGTAATTATTGAAGAGAAAAGATCCATATCTCTAGTTTTAATGTGGTATGTTTCTGGAATTGGTATCTTATAACTTGTTGATATCTTAATGAAATCTTTGCTTACAGATTGATCTAATTCAGTTTCATTGTTAGATTTGTTTAGGTCACTATCTTTATCTGTGGAATCCATAATATCAATATTCTTAGTTAATTGGACACCAACATTATAACATTCCCTTAATATTAGTTCAGATGCAAATTTATAAAATTTATCCACAATTTGATAATTTCTTGTACCTGGATTAAAATAATGAATTAACATTGTACACACTAATTTAATATCATGGTACAATTTATAAAATCCATTATCATTTAAATTGTAATAATTGTCAGTAAATCTTTGAGAGATAGATGTCAATTCTAAGTTTGCTTCATCAACAACATTCTTATCATTATCAACATGTTGTTCCAAATATTTGGAGTACGAAATGTAAATCCTCTCTGGTTTTGGTTCATAAAACCCAGCAGGAAACTTCTCCTTTAATATTTTGCACTTTGAAGAAGCTCTAATTTAAATATGAGAATGTAATTAATACATCAATTTGTTAGTAAAAAATGTTTATTAAAATTAATAATAAATTGAAAAGGGTATTAAACCAATACTGATTGTACAGTTGCTTTATAGCGCATTAATTTGTCTCGTTACATACGCTTGTAAGATGGTGTGGATATTTTGTAATAAATCTGTCCCACTCATTGTGTCTTTGACGAGAATTTGTTGTCTTTGATCTTTATCACAGATCTTTAATTTTTCGATGTATTATTGTCAAATTGTTCATCAAATTTCGATTAAAGCTTTTTGTAAACGTTTTTTTTTTATTTCTTTCCAAAAAGTTGATTAAGAAGTAATCGTACGTGGTGATATACAATCGACTAAGAAAGTGACACAAAAGTGGCTAAAACACCATTAATATATGAGTATATAACTGTTAAAAAGCAGTTCAAGGACTTTAACAGGTATTATTGAGAATATGGTTAAATTTTTACCTTTTCAAAGGCACTAATCTTCCAATATTTTCAGGTGAAAAGAAACAATGAAGTATATCTATACTCTTAATATGCCTGTATATAATATGATACAAAGTGAGTAAGATACTCATCTATCTAAACCTTCTGTCCCTTCTCATAAGTCTTATAATTCTTGTTTGTTAAAAATTTGTCCACAATCCATTGACCTTTTTCCTTCTTTTGATGCACTGGAATTGGGTTTAAATCCCAACCGATCTTCAAATCACTATCTAAAGAACTACCAAATCTTGGAACCACATAACAAATTCTTTGAGTTAATGATAAATTGATAGTTTTCAACCCTTGTCCAGCTAATGGCTTACTGTAAGATAATAGTTGACCCTTTCTGGCAATATTAGCTAATGGAGTACTCTTAATATCACATAATGCATTCATTCTAACCTTAGTACCAGCCCCAGAATGTAAAGAGTGATAAACCATATATTTAGGTGGTAATTCACCTAAATTAGACAAAATAGATGTTGGATGGATATACACAAATGTTTCTTCGACAATTGGTTTCTTTTGAGCCATCACTGGGACATATGGAATATTGATCAAATTAGTTCTATTAGTAATTTGTGCGTCTTCTGGATAAACACAATCTGCTCGTATGGCAACATGATCAACAAACCCAGCACATACCATTTGTTTCAAAAGTTTTATTTGGGTTTCATTTGGAATGCCAAATTTTAAATCTTCATCCTTAACTGTGACGGCAATATTTTCTTTAGAAACATTAGATTTAATAATATAAGTTAATTGTTTTCTCAATTTCATAATTTCATCCATTAGTTTACCTCTTAAGAAATTACTTTGAACAAAACTGTCCCTAGATTTAGGTGTAATATAATCAAACGCACTCACCACACTTAATAAACGGAACACGTCACTATGAGAGTCTAGTTTACTAAACTTATTTCTACTCTTATAAAATTTAACTCTCAAATTACGTTTTTTCTCTTCATCCATGGAAAATTCGTCTGGTTTGTTATCAACATCTTCTTCATCTTCGTAATTTTGCGGTTTCTTGACAACTTCATTAATACCTAATTCAAATTCATTCAAAAATGGATCACCCACCGATAACCCACTGACAATAGAGACCACATATGGTAAACAGTTTTGTTCTGTAGAAACTAACAACATTTTGGAGAATCTTGGTGATAAAGGAAACAAACTCATCTTCTTACCATCATCTGTGATTTTTTCCTTCACATCTAATGCACCTAAATATTTCAATAATTCCACGGCGGTAGCTAACATAGTTCTATCTGGTGGTGTTGGGAATGGAAAGTTAATAATGTTATGGATGGCCATACTTTTCATTTGAAGCACAATACTTTCCACAGGCATTCTTAAAATTTCAGGACGTGAGAATTGATCAAAATCACGCTCAAACACAGCTGAAGAATATAATCTGTAACAATGACCTGGACCGGTACGACCAGCTCTACCACTTCTTTGGTTGGCACTGGCTTTACTGACCCAACCAATTTCAAAACTTTGAACACCATTTTCTTCATTGTAAACACGTTCTTTAGATCTACCACAGTCGACGACATATCTGACATTTGGAATAGTCAAAGAAGTTTCTGCCACATTAGTAGCCACAACACATAATCTTGAACCCTTTGGAGGGTTTTCAAAGACTTTCATTTGTTCTCTAGTTGGTAATAAAGAATATAAAGGTAAGACGTACAATGGATCATTTGGAGTCTGTTCTTCTGTCAGTTGTTCATCAAAACCTTCTTCATTTTCACTTTCATAATCATCATCTCCATTTTCCTGTATATCTACATTGAACTGTTCTTCATCAATAACTTGAACACTAAAATCAATATCTTCAACTTCAAGATCGGTAGTCTTAGAATTGACTCTCACAGTTGCACTATTTTCAATATTATTCATTCTCTTCTTAGCGAATGGAAATTGCTTTCTTAATCTTTTCACCATATGAGAGATTTCCTGTTGACCGGTCATAAACACTAGAATAGCACCAGGAGGTAATCTACTATGTATCTTACAAGTTTTCTTGAAAGCCTCTTCAGCATAATTGAAAGCAGTCTTACGGTTGAAATGAACAGAGACAGGGAACTGTCTTGCAGAGACGTTTAAAATTGGTGGTGCAGTTGAGAACAATGTGGAATTTTCACTGAAATCAGTAACTCTAAGGGTAGCAGACATAATAATCAACTTTAATCTTTTACAATTTTCAGGATCCGCAGCATGTTCTTTAGCACGTAATTTAACACAGCGACTTAACATACCAATTAAAATATCAGTGTTAATATTTCTCTCATGGGCCTCATCGATAATAATGGAAGAGTATTTCGTAAGTTTGAAATCATGCATCATTTCTCTTAACAAGACACCATCAGTCATAAATTTAACCTTAGTATCATCTTTAATAGTAGAATCAAAACGAATTTGATAAGCAACTTTATCACCATGATCACCTAATTCGTTACCAACACGATTAGCCATAGAAACAGCAGCAACTCTTCTTGGTTGTGTAATACCAATCATACCTGGGTAATCACCAGAAGCTTCGTTACCAAACCCAGATTCATATAAGAATTGAGGAACTTGGGTGGTCTTACCAGAACCTGTTTCACCGCAAATAATAACAACGTCATTATGGTGGATGGCTTCCATAATAGTATGTTCTTCGGCAAAAACAGGCAATTGCATTCTAACTTGTTGAATTTCATCAGGTCTATTAACTTTAACGTAAAACGCTTTTCTTGTTGAAGTTAAATCGACTGGAACATTATTAGTTTCTAAGCCATCTTCCAAGTCTTCTTCTCTCACAATTGGTGTGTAGTCAATATTTAAAGTGGGAGTTTCTAGAGGAATATCTCTACCTTCAATTTTTTTAATTTCTTTATTAGCCCATTCTTTGAATTCTTGAGCTTGTTGTTTAGCATCTTTTTCTTCTTCGCTCTCCATCTCTTCATCCTCACTTTCTTCTTCAGATTCTTCATCAAATGATTCTTCTTCTTTTTCACCAGATTCTTGTTCATTTTGGTTTGATCCTTCTTCATCAATTGAGACCTCATTGGAATTGACAATTTCTTCTCCATCTTCACCACTTTCTTCTTCGGAAGAAGACTCAAAATCCATTTCGTCTTCTAAAGCATGATTCCTCATTTCTTGACGTTCCACTTTTTGTCTCCAATTATACTTGCGTTTAGGAGCTTTTGACTCTTTCTTAACAACTTCAATATTAGAGAATCCAAAACCAACACCTTGACCACCAAATTTAGCTGGTCTATTATCCACAAAGGAAGAAGTATGTCCGGATGGGCTATCACCAAATTTAGAATCAAAATCATCTTCTTCTGCATCATCACTTACTTCAGAAGAATTTTCATCGTTATCATCATCCCACTCTTTTACTTCATGTTCTTCATACAAAATTTCTTTGGTTTCAGCATTACCTCTACCTTGCTTTTCTAAATCTAAAGCTTCTGCAAAGGCTTCCTTCTTAGTTTGTCTACCATGACCTAACTTTTTCGAACTTGTAAGCTTGGAAGTATCAACTTTATAGTCTTGTAACTTTTCAATGATTGCTTTCTTTTCTTCTCTTTTCAACTGATGTTCAATGAATTTATCTAATCTTTTCTTCTTTTGTCTAGAGACTTTTGATTCCTTTGGAGTGAATAATTCTTGTAACTTTCTTTTCTTCAAATCTCTCTCTTCCTCAGTCAAGGGTTTCAGAATTTCTGAATTGGTATCTTCAGTTTTGCTCTCTTTAGTTTGATCATCACTGGATTCATTATCACTGACCTCTCTGAAGAATTGCTTGTTTCTAACTCTTTTCAGCTCTTTAAGCTTGGCCATATGGCCAGCTCTGGCCTTTTCGTTGAATCTTTTTCTATAAGTACCCATATTTACACTATGTAGTTGGTGGGTTCTTATGCTGGTGACTTGAATATATGACTGTCTGTGTTAATGGAGTGATGATTTCAACTATTAATGTATGGTCTTCTTGCTCAATTTTTGCGATGAGCTTAGAATTTTTTTATTTAACAAAAAAATCAAATCTCAAAATTTTTCAATAAACTTAGCTTTAAGGTGGTGACAGGTGGAAAACACACACATCTAGAAACAGATAAGCCGAAAAAGTATTATTTAAGGTTTAGATAACCTCAATAATAATTCTGGAAGTTGATTCTTTACTTTTTGGTAAGTTCAGTTGCTTTTAAATTAAACAATTGTATTTTTTTTTTAATTATGATAGAATAGAATAGAAATTGTTAAGGGAAGTGGGTTAAAAAATTCAATTAAACAACTCTGACAGATAAACAAATTATAATAATATAGTCTGATATGTATTCTGAAAATTTTTTCTATATTTAAAATTTTGGTTTGAAGATTTAAGCTATTTTTCACCAAATATTTAAAAAGTTTAATCTCAGAACAAGATATAATGCCAAGAGTACCTTCATAAAATAAACATTTCTTTATTTTGCTTAAGTAAACTCTTCTGTAAAAATACTGCCATGAAATTGTTCTCTATGAAATTGATTCAATTCACATTTGACTCATATAGTAAAATAATCATATATTTCATTGAAGCTAGATAAAGTAAATAAAATTCTATAACCATGCTTCCAATAATTTATTACCAGTTTTATTTAAGAGAGCTATTCAAACAATGTTTTAATTTCCTCTATTCTTCTCTTTCTTCTTTCCTCTTGATCCGCCTCCATCGCTTCACCAATAGTTCTCTTTCTTTCTTGAATACGTAACATTTTCTCTTCTATACTACCTTCAATTATAAACCTTAAAACTTTAACGTTATTTGTTTGACCAATACGATGAATTCTATCAATAGCTTGATCCTCCATACTTGGGGACCACCATGGATCCATCATATAAGCATATGATGCACAGGTTAAATTTAAACCAACCCCACCAGCTTTCAATGATAATAATAAAATCTTTTGTTTACTTAAATCTTTCTCCTGAAATTCTTTTAAAACTGTACTTCTTTCTTTCAAAGATAATCTACCATCAAATTTATATATTTTAGCTTTGTCACTTGGGAAGGCTTCTCTTAATCCTTTTTCAAGTATATCCAAATATGATGAAAATTGTGAAAAGACAATAACCTGTTCCCCAGATGATGAGTCTTCTAATTGTTGTAGATTATCAACAAGAGCAGCTAATTTAGCTGGTTTCACAACATCTTTATAATGAACAATACTCAGTGTGTCATTTGTTTTGTCATATAACGGTGTGAACAATTTATTTCTGGCTATAGTGGAACGACAAAGGGGACACTTTATCTCTGCATCTTTATCTTTGTCTTTCTGATAATCAATATATTCAGTAAGACAGCTTTCACAAAAAGTATGACCACACACAGGTAGCAACATTTTATCAACCTCAATATCTTCTGTGGTACAGATTGAACATTCTTGCTTTTTGAGAGAGTCAATAGTTGGATATTTTTCTTGCAAGATTGATATTATTGATTCTTTTTCAGTATCATTTAATTCTTCATCTGATGCATTTCTACCATTATCAATCAAACGTTTGATTTCACTGTTGGATGCGAATACTTGACTGTTTCTTGAAATATCTTCATCATTATCATCCAATGTACCCAATAATTCAACATCACAACAAATTTGTCTCAATCTTAGAATGTGTACCAAAATAGTAGAGTATTTTTTCAATAGATCACCACGGGCTAAACCAGTCCTGACAGAATTTTCAGCAATATCCAAAAAATATTTATAAATCGCTTCTTGTGTTTTATTTAGTTTTAATTTCTTAATAACAACCTCCTTTGGTGGTAGTTCAACTAACGGTTCACCGTCTGCATTTTTCATTTGTTTGGTTCTTCTCAACAAAACTGGTCGCATAATAGAATTGACAACATCAAAGGCCTGTTTAAACTCTTTGTTTTCAAAGGGATTAGAAACAAATGTTTTCCAGTAGCTGACATTACACCAAGGCTCTAATTTTAAAAATTTAACCATACTAAACAAATCATCCAAACGATTGATAATTGGCGTACCAGTTAAAATCCATTTACACTTACTTGAAAGATCCATTACAGATTTAGATGTGATAGTGCTTCTATTTCTAATCGTGTGACCTTCATCTATAATAATTCTGTAAAATTCTAAAGAAAATAATCCACTTGATGACATCACTGCTTCATTAGAATTACCTCCTTCTCTAAACAACTTACTCCATTCATTTTGAACAATACCATATGTGGTCAATATAACAGTAGGTGGCTTCTTTGTCTTGGTTAATAGTGTTTTCAAACTGCTAACATTCCCACCATAATAAATTTCGGACTTATATTTTGAACAATTGTTGATAGCATTAAATTCTGAATTCCATTGATTAAGTAATGACATTGGTACAATAATAAGTGTAGTTTTTGATGCATAAGGTTTCCTTGAAGTTAGATTTGGCGATTCTGTATTAATTTCATCTTCAGTATCAGTTTTGAATAATTTTTTTTCAGCCTGGCTTGAATCAGACGGGGCCATTAACACTAATGACAACGCAGAAATTGTTTTACCTAACCCCATTTCATCTGATAAAATACCACCTTTAATCATTGTCTTTAAAATAGGTTTTTCTATAGAAAAATCACCTGTGTGTAAGTTAGCATAAAAGAATAATTCATTATTAATAGAAGTATCAATAGATTTTTCTTTCAATTTATTCACATTCCATGATCTATTCTTGGGCCATTTAAATTGATTCCATAACGGGTTCATCATATCACCGTCAACTTCAAAATCTTCACATTGAGCAGCTTTATCATATTCATGTTCTCTTCTTAACATCCATGTTAAACCTTGTTTTTGATATGGTCTTAAAGTCATTTTCACTAATTCAGAAGGTGGATTAGTTTCAGGTAAATTCTTTAATGTTTCATAAGATTGAGCAGAATTATAAAAAGTTTGTAATTGATTTAAATTCATTGATTCTTCTGTATCATATTTAGGTGAGTCAATTTCTGGATTTTCATAAGTTTCTGACATGATCTCACCAAAACCTTCATCATCATCAACATCAATAACATCTTCTTCTTCCTGAACTACATTTTCACTCTGTTGGGTTTTGATTAATTCTTCTTCATGCTTTTGTAATGGTCTTACTCTTAATTTTTTGAAGAGTGTGATTAATGCTACCCTTCTAGATTTACTTTCCATATCTTCTACTTTATCAGGGGTATTTGATTTAAAACTTTGATGCAATGGTTTGTTGTTATTGTAGTTATTAAGATTTTGTGAACTTTGTGAACTTAATAATTCTATTTCATCTTGGAATAAGATAGAAGTTAAATAACAATCCAATTCTAAAATAAAACTGTCACCAATACTTAATCTTCGATCATCACAAAACACTAATGTAGCATCAAAAATTACTTCATCTGTGTCTAATAATGGATATATGATTCTAGCAATATCTTCGGGTACTTTCCCAATTTCACGATTTAATTGAATATCGAATATTTTAACATAACTTGACATCATTTTCTTTTGTCTGCCTTTAGTATCATATAATTTTGATGTTGGTATATCTGATTGTTGTTTGACTAATTTAAATTTTGATCCATATTTTAATGGTTTCATGGCAGGTCTTGTTGCCATTGCAGTGACTTGAAGAGCACCTATGAATCTTTCCCACATTATTGATTTCTTTACCTTCTTTTGTGATGGAATTGTCGGGGTAGTATGATGTGGTTCACTAATGAACGATGCTATTGTGGTGTGTTTCCTCTTCAGTGGTGATATTTTGATAGGACTTGACGGTATATATGTAATCTTTTGTGAGTTACCATCTGTAGATTGACAATTTTCAAAATAGTACGAAAGTGCACTTGATAATGGATCTTGGGTATCTTTATATTTATTGTATAGTTGTGAAATCATTTTGTCATCTATATCTGGCACGACATCTATTATTCCATTTGTAAAGGTACCTTTCGGACTTATTTGGGATTCCTCAATTATCTCAATATCATCATCGCTTTCACTTTCTATGTTTATACTAGCCTCAGGGTTATTAATATCATTTCCAACATCACCATCATCATCATTATTATCATTAGGATCTGCAATATCTATATTATCCTGAGTTGGATTGAATAAGAATGATTTGGAATTTTCAAACGAAGTGTTAAAAGATTTTGTTGTTTCTATAGAAGATTCTAATTCATCTTTGAAAAATCTTTTTTTTTCAGTCATTACTCTGTTTTATAGTGGTTACTGAGTCTCATTCACGTGGAATTAACGTATTGCTTCACCCTTTTGAATGGATTATTATGTAATATGGTAGTTGTTTTTAATGATACACGTTAAAAGCTCATCTCAAAATTTTGATTTAATTTTTCACGCGTCACAAAATAATAGAATATAAATATTTTTAAAAAGAACTATGTATTTATTAAAATATGTATACACATATACATTAATTGGTTAATACCAGTGTACTCCCGCTAAAACCTTTGTAAGTCTGAAGATTTGATGATTCAATTTGTGGTGTTTCTTTAATGTCCATATATAAATCCAGAAATTTTGTTAAATAATCATACATTGTATCATTAACTGTATCATATTCTTCAAATAATAACGGATTAAAAATTGACAATATATCATTTGGTTCATCTTCCCAAATTGTTGGTTCTAATTGATTAGTGAAATTATCAAATAAATCTAATTTTAATGTAGTCTCTGGACATATGTCATTATACATCTGTGTTGTTTCCTCTAAAAGATTATTAATGGTTTGTAATAATATTTTTGATTTTTCCTTTGAGAAATAAATATTACCCATGGGCTTCAATTCAACATCTACATCAGTTAAATAAATTGAAGAGGTTTGGTAAGATAACGTCTTTCTGTTTCTGACGTTATCCATTTTAAAGAAAGAGATTCTATTCTTTTCCATCTTAGTTACGCGTAGAGTATTATTTCCAGTTTGGAAAGCCTTAGCATTTGCTTCTTGAATATCTTTAACAGTAATTGGTGCAGGGTTTACCCATTCAGATGTTGGAGTTAAAAAAGGTTCTACAATGAAAAAGTCTGGCATAGTAGCATACCTCACTGGCTTCTTGTTTCTTTTGAAGAATTGTTTAATTTTATACCATTTACAATCGTCCTTAAAAATCTTCTTACAATTGTGGAATCTCATTTTGGGTTTACTTATCTGTTGGGACCATGTCATAAGGACATAATACATCCATTTTTACCAATACTGACCCTGCCTTATTTTATATTATTCCTGCTCTCCAGACTACTCATCTGTATTGCTATATTAATTAATAAATTAGTGTCGTTGTTAAAAGCCCACTCGCACCACGACCAAGGATCGAACGTCGGCATTTCCACATTTTTTCTCAAGACCAATAACCCTAACATGAAATTCTCAGCACGGCCGTCACAAAACACGGCGAAATCCACAGAACGGCTTGTCAACCGACGCAAAATTTTTTCACTTAGAATTTTTCAATCTCTTTTTTCAATTTTTTTTCATCGACGACATCTCAAAACGAAATTTGTATTAAAGCAATCGATATTTGAGATTTTGAATATTCTTTATATTCCACTCTTGGTCTTTTAATTCTTACTTCTAGTTAAATTCCAATCAAACCACAACCAATTTTTTAATCAGCAATGGGTGCCTACAAGTATTTAGAAGAATTACAAAGAAAGAAACAATCTGATGTCTTAAGATTCTTACAAAGAGTCAGAGTCTGGGAATACAGACAAAAGAACGTTGTTCACAGAGCCGCCAGACCATCTAGACCAGATAAGGCTAGAAGATTAGGTTACAAGGCCAAACAAGGTTTCGTCATCTACAGAGTTAGAGTTAGAAGAGGTAACAGAAAGAGACCTGTTCCAAAGGGTGCTACTTACGGTAAGCCAACTAACCAAGGTGTTAACGAATTAAAATACCAAAGATCTTTAAGAGCTACTGCTGAAGAAAGAGTTGGTCGTCGTGCTGCTAACTTAAGAGTCTTAAACTCTTACTGGGTTAACCAAGATTCTACTTACAAGTACTACGAAGTTATCTTAGTTGATCCTCAACATAAGGCCATTAGAAGAGATGCCAGATACAACTGGATCTGTAACCCAGTTCACAAGCACCGTGAAAACAGAGGTTTAACTGCCACTGGTAAGAAATCTAGAGGTATTAACAAGGGTCACAAATTCCACAACACTTCTGCCGGTAGAAGAAAGACCTGGAAGAGACAAAACACCTTATCTTTATGGAGATACAGAAAATAATCTGGTTAAGTCGAATTTTAATAAAATCTTTTTCAATAACTTTCTACTTTTAAAATTATATATATTTTAACAAATTTTATAGCTTTTATAAATAACCTTTCAATATTATAATTACCATTTTTTTTTTAAATTACTATCAGCTTATGCTTCTTATCCATTCGAACCTCCTCTGAAGTCGTTTTTTCCGTAGAATATTTGCAAAATTAAAAAAAAAACATGACAAAAAATATTTGATAAATAAAGTACGTAATTTGAAGTGTGAAATAAAGATAAAGTTTTTGATTATCCTTGTTCAATTGATAAAAATAAGACATATCAAGATTAGATATACGTTCAATTGAACAACCATAGTACAAAACAAGTACAACTTTTATTACCATAAAAGTTAGATTAAACTATAACTAATATATTCCGTTGATAAATATTTTTTGATTATTTTGAATTAAACTAAAACATATAAATTAAATCCCTTTCCTAACACATTCGTTTTTATTTTAAACACAATTATTTTATTATTAATACATATAGACATACACAATAACAATGCCTGAAAGAAAGACTGCTATTATATCAGTTTATGATAAGACTGGTCTTTTAGATTTAGCCAAGGGGTTAGTCGAAAATAATGTCAGAATTCTTGCATCTGGTGGTACAGCACAATTAATTAGAGAATCTGGGTTCCCTGTTGATGATGTCTCTAGTATCACTCATGCACCTGAAATGTTAGGTGGGAGAGTAAAAACTTTACATCCTGCTATTCATGGTGGTATCTTGGCTAGAAATTTAGAAAGTGATGAAGAAGATTTAAAACAACAACATATTGATAAGATGGATTTTGTTATTTGTAATTTATATCCATTTAAAGAAACTGTGTCTAAGATTGGTGTTACTGTGGATGAAGCTGTAGAAGAAATTGATATTGGTGGTGTCACATTGCTAAGAGCCGCTGCTAAGAATCATTCAAGAGTGACAATTTTATCAGATCCAAAGGATTATGCAGCATTTATTGATGAATTATCCACCTCCCAGGATGGTGAAGTGTCACAAAATTTAAGAAATAGATTAGCTTTGAAAGCATTTGAACATACTGCTGAATATGATGCTTGTATTGCTGATTTTTTCAGAAAACAATATTCTGAAGATAAAGCACAATTACCATTACGTTATGGTGCTAATCCATATCAAAAACCTGCCCAAGCATTTGTCACTGAACAAGAAGAATTACCATTCAAAGTGTTATGTGGTACACCAGGTTATATAAATTTATTAGATGCTTTAAATTCATGGCCCTTGGTAAGAGAATTATCTGCCTCATTAAATCTTCCAGCTGCCGCATCATTTAAACATGTCTCACCAGCTGGTGTTGCTGTTGGGTTCCCATTAACTGATGTTGAAAAGCAAGTTTATTTTGTGACAGATATTGAAAATATGTCTCCATTAGCTGCAGCTTATGCTAGAGCAAGAGGTGCTGATAGAATGTCATCCTTTGGTGATTTTATTGCATTATCAAATATTGTTGATGTCTCCACGGCACAAATTATTTCACGTGAAGTATCAGATGGTGTTATTGCACCAGGTTTTGAACCACAAGCTTTAGAGATTTTAAAACGTAAGAAAAATGGTAAATATTGTATATTACAAATTGATCCAAATTATGTTCCTAAGAATTTAGAAACAAGACAAGTTTATGGTGTTTCATTACAACAAAGAAGAAATGATGCTATTATTAATCAATCAATTTTCAGAGAAGTTATATCACAAAATAAGAACTTATCTGATCAAGCTATTGTAGATTTAACTGTGGCCACTTTAGCATTAAAATATACACAATCTAATTCTGTATGTTATGCTAAAAATGGGATGGTTATTGGATTAGGTGCAGGCCAACAATCAAGAATTCATTGTACTAGATTAGCAGGTGATAAAGCTGATAACTGGTGGTTAAGACAACATCCAAAAGTCTTAGGATTCAAATGGGCTCAGGGTGTGAAAAGACCATCCAAATCTAATGCTATTGATTTATATGTCACTAATCAAATTCCAACTGAAGAACCAGAAAAATCCGAATACGAGGGAAATTTTGAAGAAGTCCCTAAACCATTAACTAAAGAAGAACGTAAAGAATGGTTATCCAAATTAAATAATGTCTCATTATCATCTGATGCATTCTTCCCATTTGCAGATAATGTTTATAGAGCTGTCAGATCTGGTGTCAAATTTATTGCAGCACCAACTGGTTCTGTTCAAGATAAAGCTGTCATTAATGCTGCTGATTCATTAGATGTCGTCTATGTGGAAAATCCAATCCGTTTATTCCATCATTAAACATATTCAAAACTCAACCCTTTAAAATATAAGTAATGTCCAACTGTCACCACACCCATATACCTGATACTTCGTGAGTAGTACTTACAGATATATAAATATAGTATAACGTAATACAATAAATTATAACAATACACCAAAGATATACACTCGCTTCCATTAGATAATGGAACATAACACTAAGTCAATAAAAAATAAGAGTGCAAAGTCTAAGAATACAAGAATAAATATATATAAAAAAAATGTCTGCGATATGGTTATACCCAAATGATAATGGATCACTAGGATCATCTCATAGTGTTTAGGAATATATCGCGGTAGAATGACAACAAAGATGACTGAACTCAATCTTCACCTCAATAAAAGAATAAAATAAATTTTATTTCAATAAATTAATAAAGAGAATTCAAAATCATGCATTCTACTTAATCTAAATTTTTAGGACATGACTTGTCAACGGGGCTACTTCTGTCTCATCCATATACTTCATGGCAACGATATATTTGAAATCAATGAAAAATAAATTTCACTGATAGATTAAACAACAAAACGACTCAGAACCCGACTTGCATCGAGGAGAAGCTAAGATTTAATACATGAATCAAATTATCCCTTGAGACTCTGCCTCACGAGCGCTGATCTGTTAAGTAGACAATTAAGAAAGTAAAGCAACATTAGCCAAGAATCGTTTACAGGTTCTGAGAAACGAATCCCCCAGAAAGCCGTATGATTCTCCTTTCTTGTACGTCCAACCTAACACAAGTCTATAGTTACTTTCTTCCCCAAAGGGAAAATAAGTATAACGCTAATATGTATGTAAATTTCAACTCATTATCAATTATCATCGCCTTTATATATGTTTCCAAATTTTTTCCAAAACTGTCAAAAATTTTTATTTTCAGAATATAAGAGAGGTTACCCGCAGTTTCTCATTAAAACTTTCAGGTCAAACAGTGACAAGATGAGAAGAGACGAGATAAGGTGAGAATATATTGGTATGTATTAAATAGATAGTTGGTGCTGCGATGATTACACAAAATTAACTTTGGAATAGCCTTCCACAGGTGTATCACAAAATAGACAATTCTTAATGGCTCTGTGTCCTAAGCGTGATCTACAATCATCGCAGACTACAAGACATTGACAGGGCCATACAATTACATTTCTTGGATGCGAACGACACACGGGACATATCAATTCATCACTGATATCGTCGTCTTCACCTTCGGTGCCATCACAAAATATAGTCTCATTTTCATTGTTTATTGATTTAGTCTCCTCATGATCTGGTAAATTGAATCTTTGTTCCATCATAATTTCAGAAATCAATTCATTTTCAGTTTCATTGGCATATTGTGATCTAGTTAATCTTTTATCTCCCAACAATTGGTGTCTTAATAATGACCACATTGAAATTTGCCACATTAAATCTTCATTATTAAGGTTTGAAGATTTTAATTCTGTTGGGATACTCTTAAATGACAATAATAGTTGCCATAATTCATCATGTAATGTTGTGTCATCTTCTTCATTTCCATCTTCATTTTCTACTTCTTGTGCCCATTCCTCTGTATCATATATTTTATCATTTGGATTCACCGATGGAACATAATCCTTGGAAGAGTCTGTATTTGGTAGAAGATATGATAATCTTTTTTCATCATCAGGTTTTAATAGAAATTTACTATAATTAGCCTTTGTAATTAATTTATTAAAATCTTTAATTTTACTTGAACAATGATGGTGATGACTATGATGGGATTTAGTCTTGATATTTTTCTTACTATTTCTTCTGAATATATTAATTTTAATAAATTGAATGATAATATAACTTGTCCAACTACCTAAGGTGATCAATGACATATAAGCATTTACCATAGTAAAACTAGTACCATATGACTTAGATTTGAATTTATTTTTCTTTACCCCCTTTGATAATTTACTTTCAGTTTCGTCTTTATTATATTCATCCCAAATCGGATTTGTTGGTGAATTAATTAAATATCCACTAATTGAATATCTCTCGACAGGTGGGACAACATTCTTTTTATTATTTTGTGTCTGTAGAACCATCCCATTTGATGCATGATTTAAAGCTAAGGTGACAATGAATTCTTGAAACGATTTATCTTGATAGTGTACCCAATGATCTTTAGCAAGTTCCCACATATTCTTCTTATTTATATTGCACCAATATAATAATTGTATTACAAGACAATATGATAGTGATAATAGTTTTGGCAAAAAAAAGATATGTGAAATATATGTTGGATAATTAATTGATTGTGAATCAAATTGGTTATATGTGACAAACATTAACCCATTAATAAATGTGTCAATGGATAAGAACCAATTTCGTTTCCCCAACGATTCCAACCCATGAATAATTGCTCTAGTGATTAATAAATACCAGAGATCAATACTGAATGGTTTCTTAACATTATTTCTCTTTAAAATGTATAAAAATGGTATTATATCTTGTGGAATGGTAATATTATCATTATTAAATTGTGATAAATTTGTGGTGACAATATAAAATGTTTCCACAAGATTTGACCACATAAGACTGTACAATAGATTAGTGAAAATTATATCATATTGGAATTGCCAGTTATCTTGGAATAATTTCCAAGTAGAAATGAATAAGGGTACTACACCTGCTAGATGTATTATTCCGACCCAGATAGAAGAGAGTTGTTTCCCATGTAGGTTGGACCGTACTCCGGTCATGATCTTGATCACATTCAATATAACGAAATATATATAACAGATGATCCAATGTTTATTAAAGATGAACCCTTGAACCCATCCATTTGAAGTCCATGTCAGTATGAGATTGCGGTATAACCACACCACTACTCCGTCCCGATACGCTATTGCACTTGTAGTATTGCTCTCCATTGTGACACTCGCCATCCAGATCCTTCAACTAATTAATCGACCCAATCTGCCATGATCTTGACACATTATTAAACTTTAGATCTCAATTAATTATTCAATTATTATTTATAGATCTAAATAACGTGTGGAATGATGGCACCTCCCACCAAATGAAAATTAATTTAGTCATCGCCGAATTTTATTTGCAAAGATCCATTGATTTGCTACAACTATTACTATCCTTTTATCATATCTATTAATGGTTCAATGTTAATCATTCTCTGAGCAATTATAATACTGTAATCTCAAATATATATAAGTGGTTTTAAAACTATTGAAAAGTTCTCTTATTTTATTTTTGAAAACGATTATAACTACAACTATAACTACAAACTATAACGATAACTACAACTGCAATGTCTCAAGTTACTATCTTCAACAACGTGGAACACTTACCACCAGATGCTCTTTTCGATATCAAGAAAAGATTATCCCAAGATACACGTCCAGTGAAAGTGGATCTAGGTATTGGTGCATATCGTGATAATTCAGGTAAACCATGGGTCTTACCAAGTGTTCGTTCTGCAGAATCACAATTACAAAAGGATCCAAATTTTAACCACGAATATTTACCTATTGCTGGGTTACCATCTTTTACTACAGGTGCTGCTAAGACCATCTTTGGTGATGATTATGATTCCACAAGAGTCATTTCTGTTCAATCTATCTCTGGTACTGGTGCATTACATATTGCTGCCAAATTTATTGAAAAGATTTTACCAGGTAGAATTGTATATTTATCTAATCCAACATGGCCAAATCATAAAGCTATCTTTGAAGGTCAAAGATTAACCACTGCACAATATCCATATTGGAATGCCTCTACAAAATCATTACAATTAGATGGATTCCTTGACACTGTGAAGACTGCACCAGAGGGGTCTATATTTGTCTTACATGCTTGTGCTCATAATCCAACTGGGTTAGATCCAAGTAAAGATCAATGGGCCCAAATTTTAGACAAGATGGTGGAAAAGAATCATATTGTATTATTTGATTCTGCTTATCAAGGTTTTGCTACAGGTGATTTAGATAGAGATGCCTATGCTGTTAGATTAGGTTTAACAAAATTACAAAAAGTCGCTCCCGTATTTGTTTGTCAATCATTTGCCAAAAATGTTGGTATGTATGGTGAACGTGTTGGTTGTTTCCATTTAGTAATCCCAGATCAATCAGTGGAAATCAACGCATCTGTAAAGGCCTCATTATCATCACAATTAGCTAAGATTGTAAGATCTGAAGTGTCCAATCCACCTGCATATGGTGCCAAGATTGTCTCTACTATTCTAAATACACCAGAATTAAATAAACAATGGCATGCTGATATGGTCACGATGTCATCACGTATTAATTCAATGAGACATCAATTAAGAGATCATCTTGTTGAATTAGGTACTCCAGGTAATTGGGATCATATTGTGGGACAATGTGGTATGTTTTCATTTACTGCATTAACACCTGAAATGGTGCAAAGATTGGAACAAAACCATGCAGTTTATATGGTTAGTTCTGGTAGAGCCTCCATTGCTGGTTTAAATGAAGGTAATGTTCTTTATGTGGCTAAAGCCATTGATGAAGTGGTTCGTCATTTTACTAACTCAAATAATTCAAAGTTATAATTATAACATCTCTCTAAATTTTCTTGTATAATCTATATATTTATTTATATAATTTTTAAATAACTCTTTCGTAAATATTAATTCTATTTTGTATTAGTTTTCTTATGCTAGATATTGTATGCCTCTCAGCCTTTTTTTTATCAATTCGGAAGAAAAAAATGGAAATAAAACAAACACAAGCAAAAATGACAACAAACCAAACTGTAACACAAACCAGAATAAGAAGAACAAACAAGATAGGATGGATATTAGAAATAGAACATCAGAATTCCAACAATGTGTAGTCACATATAAAAAATTACATAATAGACACTTACAAAATAATAATAATATATTAACAAATAATAATAATAATAATAATGGGAAGAAACCAATATCAGAATTTCAAAGAAAGGCATCTGGAATTGCTAAAGAAATATCACAAACTGCACAATTATTATCCAAATTAGCCATATTGGCGAAGAGGAAACCGATGTTTAATGATAATCCTGTTGAGATTGCCGAATTATCATTTTTAATTAAGAGGAAAATTTATTCCATTGAACAAGAATTAGTCTCTTTGGCTAGAATAAGTAATAATACGAGAAAGAATAATGGATCATCACAAGTTGAATCGAATGGTAAGATAACAGCCAAACATTCACATAATGTAGTAAATTTATTAAATACAAAGATGAAAAATATTTCTGGTGATTTTAAAAATGTATTGGAAGAAAGACAAAAATTAGAGATTAATAATAGAGATAGATGGGGGAAGATTAATGAGAATGAAAAGATTACTGAGAATATCGATAATACAAATAAGAATGAAAGTATATTAAAGGGGAATGAAACAGTTGGATATAATAGTAGTAATCCATTTATGTCCACGTTAATAGATGAAAATGAAAAGATAGAGAGTAATAAGAATAATGGTGGATTATCTGTTCCAACAAGTGATCAACAATTAATGTTAATGGAGGAAGGATTAGTTAATGAGAATGTATATTTACAAGAACGGAATAATGCGGTGGAAACCATTGAATCTACGATTCAAGAAGTTGGTAATTTATTTCAACAACTAGCCTCGATGGTACAAGAACAAGGTGAAACTATACAACGTATTGATGCTAATGTTGATGATATTGATTTAAATATTACAGGTGCACAAAGAGAATTATTAAAATATTTTGATCGTGTTAAGAGTAATAGATGGTTAGCGGCCAAGATTTTCCTGGTCATATTTGTATTCTTTTTAATTTGGGTACTTGTTAATTAAACATTTTTATACATATATATATATATATTATACTTATTATTATATTAATAATTTATAGAACCACCCTGTTTTTTTTTTGTTTTTGTAGTCGTTTCGTTATAATCCCATTTCAGCTTGTAATTCTCTTAAAGCACGTTCATCTTCATCTTCACTTTGATTTTCTTCTTCTTCTTCTTCTTGTGTTGTATTAGATAACGAGACATTGGGTACATTTGGTAATGAGATATTTTCTTGTTGTGGTTGTTTCAAAACGTCATTTGAGACCTTTTCTTGCTGTAATAATTCTAATTCTTGATCCAATTCATCTTCATCGACATCATTTGCCAAGGATCCGGAGGTATATAAAGGTTTTGATATAGCATCACTAATTTCTTCACTTAATTCCACTTGTTCTCTAACATCATCCATTGTTTCATCCACTTGATCAATATTCATATTTTTATGTATAGATTTCATTGCCTTAGCGCCTTGTTGCATAGCCCTCATTGTCTCAGCATTTAAGTTTGATGTCTCAATGGTGAATAATTGTTGTTCTAATGAATTAATTTGTCCATCTAATTTATCTAGTTGCTGTTCATAAATTTTTTTCCTTTTCAACGAATTCTTGGCTAATGTACGATTACCTTTAGTTAGAAACCGCTTGGCATCATTCTCTGAATTAACTATTTGTGTTTGTAAATGGGATTGTTTCTTGTCTAGCAGGTTGATATGTTCTCTTAACTCTATGATTGCCTTCTTGGTGAGATCTCTACTCTTGCCAGCACCTGTCCCATTGGAACCATTACCCCCAAACAAATACGACCACATCCTTGCACACTTGTAGAGCTATGATCGTGATCACACCCTCTTGTGCGTTTCATGGATGTTCCAATTTAAATTGCTGTTGTTCTTTAATATTTGATGCGTTCCAGGGGTCACGTGAGGCGGTGTTTGAGGCTCTGCGCGTTTTGCCAAAATCGAGAGTATATTATAGTGTAGTATAGTGTAGTATATTATAGTATATTATAGTGTAGCATAGTGTAGAGAAGGGTTAAGTGTGTATTATCACAAGCACAGTCATTAGTGGGACAAGGCTCTGGGAGCTCTGGGGAAGACAAGTTGCCCACTGTTCGGCGGCACTGCGATATAATCTTAACTGAGGAATATTCTTAAAGCGGAGATTTGCACTTATTTTTAGTGAGTATAAACCACAACGGCTACTGTTACTCATTCTACTCTTTTTTTATGTTGATTTTACTGAACAAGTAGCCAAATAAGAGCACTTCAATTCAAGGCATATCATATCAAATAGTTTTTGAAAAGTTTTTGAAAAGACTGCACCACCACAAACGATTGGAACAAATCTGGAAGACCAGTCTCTTGCAGTTGTTAAGTTCAGTCGCATTACTAAACACGGTACTATTCAACACTAAAAGGTACTTGGTTAGTTAAGATTAGAAAAGGACACAAATCTTGGCGCTTACCATTCAAACAGACATATGTTACAACTAATTTGCCTTCTTAAATACGTGTATACATTCGTGTTTGATGGTATGAGCTACATGTCTCCCTGCATAATATAGATGTATTAGATTATAGATGTATTGAGAGTAGAGTGTGGTAGAAATACTTTCCACAGCTCAAATCGCAATACAACCAATAATATAATACTGTTTTTCTTTATTTCCATTTTTTGCTCGCTGTAAAAAAATATTTAAACTGAGATTATTTCTACAATCCCTCATCAATTATTACCACAAACACAACTACAAAAACTAACAAACAAGCAAGAAGTCAATATGATCAAAGCTGGCTTACCTAAACTATTATCTACAAACACTCTATCTTCTGTGTCTCACAGATCCATGGGGGTCGGGTTAGTCACATTAAGATCCAATTCACTTTTCCATACTTCATCGATCTCAAAAAGCAAGATGCCATATATTGACGTGACAAATAAACTTGATAAAAATGGTATTGAAACCTCTGAATTAATCAAACAAAGAAAACAAAGACCTTTATCTCCACATTTAACCATTTATCAACCACAATTAACTTGGTATATGTCTTCATTCCATAGATTATCATTAATCTTTCTTGGGTTAGGTTTCTATGCAATCACTTTATTATTTGGGCTATCTGGACTAGTCGGATTAAATCTTACATCTGATAAAATCATTAATTGGTATCATGACAAGGTTTCAAGAATGAATAAATGGGTAACATTATCAATTAAATCTACCGTGGCCTATTTATTCGCTTTACAATATGGTGGTGCCATTAGACATTTAATTTGGGATACCGCCAAGGAATTAACTTTAAAGGGTGTCTACAGAACTGGGTATACTTTGATTGGATTCACCGTCGTCGCAGGTACCTGGTTATTAACTTTATGATCCGTTAATTCTTGATAATATATATTCTTTATTTACTTATTTATTTATTTATTTATTACTATAATACTATTTATTCTCGTTTAATTGAAAAGGGATGGATTTTCCAAAAATTAAATTAATAAAATTAAATAAAATAAAAAAACCAGCAGATATCCTTGAAATATATATATATATATATATATATAAATACAACATATTTAAAATAAAATATAGATATTCTCTCGGAAGTTAACTCAGAATAAGACAAATATGAAAGGTAAACCATCTCCACCACCAATTTATGATAACGAATATTACAAAATGTTTAATAGAATCTCTTTCACTGATCTTTTCATTGTAATCTTAGTCTATATTGAATCAATTTGTTCATTCTTTTTAAAACTAATACCAGGTCAAATAATTAAACTATTTACATCAATAATAAATTTTACTGCTAACATTGATGACACTACCACTGAAGAAAAATTAAGGTCTGCTCCAACGATTCATGAAATGTGTGATCTTTTTGATATTATCGTCGAGGATCATTTAGTCAGAACTGAAGATAATTATATCCTGACATTACATAGAATACCACCAAGTTCAGATAATAATAATGGTAAAGTAGTATATTTACATCACGGTTTGTTAATGTGTTCTGATGTTTGGTGTTGTCAAATGGAAAGAAATAAAAATTTACCATTTCTTTTACATGACTTAGGATTTGACGTTTGGATGGGTAATAATCGTGGTAATAAATATTCTACAGCACATTTATATCATACACCAAAATCTGCTAAATTTTGGGATTTCTCCATTGATGAATTTGCATTCTTTGATATACCAAATTCAATTGAATTTATCTTAGATTATACACAAGTCGATAAATTAATTTGTATTGGGTTTTCACAAGGTTCGGCACAAATGTTTGCTGCATTATCTGTTAATGAATATTTAAACTCCAAGATTAGTCATTTAATTGCCATCGCTCCAGCAATGACTCCAGAAAGATTACATAATGTCATTGCTGATACTTTTGCCAAATCAACTCCAAGATTAATGTATTTATTTTTTGGTAGAAATATTATCTTACCAAGTGCAGTCGTTTGGCAAAGAACTACACATCCACATTTATTTAGTATCATTATTGATATTTGTAATAGATTCTTATTTAATTGGAAGTCATTAAATATTACGCCAAAGCAAAAGGAAATTTGTTTTGCTAAATTATATTCTACCACAAGTGTTAAATCAATTGTACATTGGTTTCAAATTCTAAGATCACAAAAATTTCAAATGTTTGAAGAATCTGATGATATGTTTAATTCTTTAACTAGACCATATCAAATTGCAAATTTCCCAACAAGAACAAATATTAAAATTCCAATCTTATTATTATATGGTAGTGTAGATTTATTAGTGGATATTAAAATTATGAAAAAAAATTTACCACCAAATGGTGTCTTTGATATTAAAGTGGATAATCATGAACATCTTGATTTAATTTGGGCAGATGATGTGGATACTTTAGTATTTAATAAAGTAATTAAATTTATTGAATTCTTCGATTTATCATCATCAAATATTATTAATGATTCAAATAAAAAAATGATCTTACCAAATTCAACAAGATTAAGATCAAGTTCAATTATGAATTCAATAACCTCAATAAATGAAATGCCTTATATGAAAAGACGTCATTCATTAAATTCTGCTAAATTACATAACGTTATCTCTGAAGATAGTAATGCTAGTCCAATGTCACCAAGAACTCAGGGACAAATGCAAAATAATAACCAAGAAGGAGATAAGGAAGATGAAGATATTATCACTCATGATCCATCAGTACAATCAATGCCATCTAATGACTCAGAATCTGAATCTGATGAACCACAAGATATCATTGAAGCAAGTTTTAAGAAAGATTTAAATTCATATAATGAAAATAAATCACGTCAACGTCAAATTTATAAATTACTGTCTCATGATAACGACGTAATGACATCCACTACAGAGAATAGTATTATAAATGATAAAATTGACGGATTAACACCAATTCATTCAAGTCATAGTTGAAAAACCTCCGTTTATATTCATTTATATTTATATATGTTGTTTTTAGAAAAGTTGTTGTATTTTGTGTTTTTTTACCGTATTATCCAAAATTTGTATTAAAAAAAGAAGAAAAAAAAATTATTATGATTATTTTAAAGATTCTTTCTTAATGTATCTCATTGCAAGACAATTTATTGACACAAAGACAGTGTGAACAGGGGGAAGAACGTTATAACAATGTCATATAACAGTAATAAGAATAATAGTAATAACCGTTCGAATTCCAATTATAGAGGTAGAAGAAATAACAATAACAGAAATAGAAATAAAAGAAATAATAGCACTAGTAATAATAACAGCAACAATAACACTTCCAAAAATAATAATGCTACATTAGACAACACATCCCTCCTGTCTAGGATACAACCAAATGATATCTCATTGACTCCAAATAATCATAACAAAAGAATACGTAATGGTAATCATAACAGCAATAATAATAATAATACTAACAAAAGACTGCATACATCTGGGAATGGATCATTTAGATTTAAAGATAATAAGATAGAATACCCAAGAACATCCCGCTATGAAGGATCTACCACAGCAACAAGATATAATCCAGAGTCATTTTCCTTGCCACATAATAATAATAATAATAATAATAATAATATGAATGTTAGTAATGTAAAGATACGTAATTCAAGATATAATAATGTTAATAATAATAATAGACAAGTTCATGAACATGTTTCGGATGAGGAAAATGATGCAACTATAGCAGCTACTTTCCATTTACCAAAGGGACCTAAGAACAAAGAACCTATACGTGAAATTTCACATCATATGTCTCGTTATAATACTACTTCTAATAAAACTAATATAAAACTTCCAGCATCATCTCAAATTGATAGAAAAAATTCATACCCTAAATATCCAACATTAATTGTTCAAAATAGAACCACATCAATTTATGAAAGAATATTACAAGTTGGTGAAGGTACATATGGTAAAGTTTACAAGGCCAAAAATTTATTAACAAACCATATAGTTGCATTGAAAAAATTAAGATTACAAAATGAAAGAGATGGATTCCCCATTACATCAATTAGAGAAATTAAATTATTACAATCATTTAATCATCCAAATGTTTCATCTATAAAAGAAATTATGATTGAATCTTCAAGAACTATTTATATGATCTTTGAATATGCTGATAATGATTTAAGTGGGATTCTTTTAAGTAAGAATATACAATTAAAAGATTCACAAAGAAAACACATCTTTCAACAATTATTAAAAGGTTGTTCATATCTTCATGATCATTGTAATGTTATTCATAGAGATATTAAAGGTTCAAATATTTTAATTGATAATTTAGGGAATGTTAAGATTACAGATTTTGGTTTGGCAAGAAAGATGAATTTAAATTCAAAAACTGAATTTATTCAAGGTTATACTAATCGTGTCATTACTTTATGGTATAGACCGCCAGAATTATTATTAGGGACAACACAATATACCACAGAAGTAGATATGTGGGGGTGTGGTTGTCTTTTGTTAGAATTATTCACCACTCAAGCTATTTTCCAGGGTTCTAATGAAATTGAAACTATTGTTAATATCTTTAAAGTCATGGGGACACCTACCCAGACTGATTTCCCAAACTTATTTCAAATGCCATGGTTTTTTATGGTAATATCTACAATTAAAGATAAATTTACAAATAAATTTGATGAAAAGTTTAAAGATCTGATCCCCAGTGTGGAATGTTTGAATTTGGCAAGGGGATTACTAAATTATGATCAAAAGAGAAGACTTACTGCCAAAGAGGCATTACAATCATCATATTTCACCGAGGAACCAAGACCTGAACCATTAATTTTAAATGGGTCCGAAATGGAAGGCGGTTGCCACGAATATGAGGTGAAATTAGCCAAGAAACAACAAAGAGAGAGGGAAAGGACTTCTAAATAAACTTATTTATTCTCATTATACTAATCTTTTTTATATAAATATATCATATAAATATATATATATGTTTATGTTTACTTGGTAGTAATGATTTATTATACACTTTTGTATTTGAATATTAATCCATTTATATCTTCATTTCTTCTTAGACAATTCGTTGCCCAACCATTGATTTGTAGATTTTAGCCAACTTGTATGTATTCTACCTAATTGATTCACTACGTGTTCATTACATTGCAATGACATTGTGTTCAATTCCTCTCTCGACGTCTGGAGATTTTCTTGTAAAGTTTGTAATTGTTGTGCTAGATACATATATTGTCTGTCCTTAGAGCTCATCGTATGTGTTGGTATATATATGCGTGTGTAGTTGTGTATTGATTGTGTTTATTCAGGGTTGTTTACAGTAATTGTTTACAATCTTTGAAGATCTTTTATTTTGTATTTTAATTACAATTTGCAATGAGCTTTAAAGACAAGAAGAACTTGAACAGAGTCGTTGGAAAAAGAGAGAGAAAAAGCTATAAACTTTAACTGTTTGATATCTAAGTTATTTATTTACATGAATATATAGAATATACATTGACTTTTCGTTGATTTCGGGAATATACATTGTGTGGAAGTATTTTAGTTTATTTGATTGACAAGCATATAATGGTTAATGGAACTTAGTCAACCTTGGACTGGATATTTTAGTCCATTTGGGCACCTTGTGAACACCCTTTCTGTAATCTCTTTCCTTCTTATCAAAAACAGTATACTTGTTCTTTGTCGACATTTGTTCTTCTCGAGGGAAGAATGACGATTTATTAAATAATCTTAACATCTTACTTCTTGGTTTAAACTTCTTCTTCATGTGCAATGCTTCGTCATAGACTATACCTTTACTCTCAGCTCGAGCTACATGCAACCCAAGGGTGAGCTGTTTAATAACACTATCCACCTGTCTTAATCGTGTTCTTTGTCTATATTTCTGGCCCATAGACATTCTCCAAGGAACTTTCCATAGTAACCCACCAAATAATGTGTTTGCTGCTTTAAATGGTCCAAACATCGTTGTTCTCTAGGGTATCTTCTGTTACAAGATCTGACTATATTGCTTATCGTTTCAACACTGTTTTAAAACTCCTTAAGGATTGACATTAATTTGCTTTCGAAATTAATTCATATTTCAAATTTCAACAACACTTTTAAGCAGTTCTCCCTATCACAAAGTAGACAAGAGAGCACGCGAAGGGAACCCATCCAATTCGAATAATAAGACCATGTCACAATCTGCAGCAGATACTAACAATAATAGCAAAAATAACACCATTGATGTATCGAAACACAATGCAAGACTACCCATTTGGGTGCTTTCCCCCCAGGAGGAGACTAAAGCAAGAAAGAATTTAAAAGATTTTACATATGAGAAATGTAGTCAGTATGTGAAAGCAATGGCTGATTGTGCTCATGCTAATGGTGTGAAAGTGTTTCCAGCTTGTAATCCTCAAAAAGAACAAATGAAGGAATGTTTATTATTCTATCAAATGGATAAGAAATATTTAGATGATCAAAGAGATTTGATAATATTAAACAAGATCGAGGAAAAATTGAAACAAAATAATTCTTCTACTGCTAAATCTTAAACAAATTGAACTGAACTACTGATTTTTTTCTTTAACTCTAAAACCTTTGCTTATGGCTAAATTAATATTCTATGTATTTGTAAATAATTACTGAAAAAGAATCTATAACCTTTAAATAACTGATTGATACTATAATGATAATTTTTATTTTATATTTTTATAAAATTTTCAATGGGAAACAAGATCCTCATTATCTTAATATATATATACGTTATTTAATTCATTCTATGGGTGTGGTTGGTTATTAGTTTGTTTGCTTGTTTGGTTACATTAGAATAAATCTAATAGATCTTGAGTATTGGTTGCGTTTGATGTTTTATTAGTATTCTCAGAAGATGCAGTAGTGGATGATGTTTGTTGTGATATGTTCAAATCATTGACACCTTGATTCATATTACTAAATAAATCATCCAGTTCATTTAGCGCACTACCACTGTTACTGTTATTATTAATAAAATTAGAATCATCATCACCAAAATCCAATAAAACATCTTCATGACCGCCTGATAATTCGTTCTTTGCAATATCTTGTAATTCATTTAATTGTTTACCATGTATGATATTTTGGTTCACTATTTGTCTTCTCTTTCTAGAGGCATTAACAGTATCATCATCCAATGGTTTGAAATAAATTGAACTTATCGTACCTAATTCAGTTAATAATTTCTCTAATGTCTCCGGTGAAAATTTATCTAGAATGTTTTCTACCTTTGGTAATGAGCTGTTACAAAGATCATTAATTAATTGATCATTGGTACCTTCCATAGAGAAACATCTCCAATATATCATTGCCATATCTCTGACATCTAATTCTACAGAATCATGTGTAGTAGCAGTTTCAAAAATATTCTGTAAGACACTACCTTCTAATCTGGAATGTAATTTAATCACTGATGTTAAAATTATGATTTGTGTTAATGATTCTTCTTGTAAGAAATTAGTAACAAATGCTGTTAACTTCTCTACCACAGATGGGAAGTGATTTGGATAAGTACTCATCAACCAAATATAATGGCATTTAGCTAAATCAGTAGTTAGTGTATCTTCTGGAGCAGACCATGAATTTAATGTAGAACATATCTGTTGAATCATGGTCTCGTTGGTAGAACAACACCTTAACAAATTACTCATAGCAATACAACAATCATCACGGACAGTTTCTAACCCGCGTTCTAATAATTCATTATTTATAATATCGACAATTTTACTAATGAACATTTCATTACCATTCTTAATACCTAATTCAGCAAGAGCTTGAATGGCACGGGATACGAATTCAGGTTCAAATTCCATAGAATACTCTTTTAGTTCATTTAATAAAAGTGTACATTGCTTTATATTGGACATATCAACTAATCTTACCAGAATTTCAATCTTTTCTAACTTAATATACATTGGATCATTAAATTTAACATAAAATATTCTTAATTCTTTACTCAATATCTCTGGATATTTCTCTAAGATAATTCTGATATTTTTCAATGCCACATATTGTATTTCTGGTGGAGTAGACATTAATGATACTAAAGCTGATGATATCTTTTTCATAATCTTTGAGTCAGGACTATATTGATTTGGATCTAAGAAAGTTACATTTTTTAAAATAACTTTAATGGTGGCTAAGACAACGGCTGAGTTGACATGCTGTAAATGAGCAGTGACCCTGTCAATAATATCTTTTGCTTCCAATGAATCTCTAGCAGTGTATTCGGCCAATGCAGCTAAAATCGTGATTCTAGCCCATTCCGTACATTCATTCAAAGCTAATAAGAATTGTGATACATGGGATTGGATTAATTTATCCAAAGCAATTGCGGTTGAATCCATTGAGTTGATCTCAGTGATGGCCGCAATAGCATTAGCAATAACCATAGGGTTAGTATCATCTAAAGCCTTGGTTAAATCTTCTAAAACACCCAATTCCACACATAAGTCTTTGTTTAGTTGAAACAATTTAGCAACACAAATGACAGCTGTTTTTCTCACATATGGATTATCATCTTGTAAAGTACGACGTAATGGAGTATCAATATATTCTAAAATCTTATCAACTCTAATCATAGACATGGTTCTAATGGCCATACAACGAATAAGTGGATTTGGTTCTTGAGAATCAGTGACAAATGTGTTAACTGCTAAGATACATAATTCAGGATGGGTCTCAGCATAATTCATAACATACAAATAAACCAATTTCTTTTGTTCAACATCCACTGTGGCAATGTTCTTTAACACATCAGGGAATAAAGAGGAGACATCTTTACCCAAGGTCATTTGTTGGATTGTCTTCTTAATTGCATCTTTACGTGTTTGAGGGTATGGAGACACTAAACCAGTTCTTAATTCACCTAATTCACCTTTATTGGAAATTTTGGGAGCTACTCTAATAGAGTTCTTCAAAAACTTCTTGATCTTCTTGTCTAATGGCGGCATATTAATTCTTTGAGGCTTCGTTAATGTATTTATTTTTAAAAGGTTAACAATGAGGATTTTTATTTATTTAAAAACAATACTTATAATGATTAACCAATCTTAAATGTTGCAATAGCTTTAACCTTCAATTATCGTGTTACACCTGCCTTAGTTGAGCGATTCTTGTCAATGTTAACCTATTTATTTTAAAATTATCAAACATATTATTTCGATTCAATGTTTTAAATTTCAATTTACAATGTGAAAAAATATTCGTGAACAACGAGGCTATAAAGACAGTATTAAAAGAGAAGAGCTATTAGTAAAGAAAGCAATAACTCTAGATGTGGTGTACTATAAGGGTATTATTAGTTGCACTATAAATTTTGTAATATTCATTTCAAGTAAAAAAATTTATGTTGAAACCGGCTCAAATGTTTCAAATTAGAATAATCGAAATGAAATAATTCAAACTAGAATATATAAATAGCATTTGTTCAATGTAGCTTGACAATTTTATTCTGTGGAGCAAATAAATAATATATACAAGTATAAATAAATCATTTAAGAAAATGCATAAGATGATAGTCTATCCGATTGAATGCTTAAATAAAATGGAAACGTTCAAGTTAAGCTATAAATCTTCCACTTCAGCAATGTATTTTATAGCATTGGTATCACCTTTCTTTAGCTCTGGGTTATCTAAGACATCGGCAACACAGTTCCAAGGGTCCTTTAGCCCACCCCATTTCAAAACATTATTTTTAAAGATGTCACCATTGTCACGACTATATGGATTCTTTGCAAATAAGTGATCCCATATTTTAGCAGCAATGGCTCTATCAAATAAATAACTGTAGTAAGTAGCACCATAACCAAACAGGTGACCAAACTTACCACACCAATTGGTTTTATCGTCAACTAGCACTTTCAACTCTTTCTCCAAATCTTGGTAAATTTTAACAACATTTAAGGTATCAATATTTTCAATAACATCTTCATCATGAAGTCTTTGATCTAACATTGACATCTTCGCCTGAGCAAATGTTTCGCAATTTTGTAAGAAAGAAGACTCACGCAATTGATCTCTCACCAAATTTATTGGTACTTGTTCACCACTCAAATAGTGTCTCCCAATATTTGATAGCACTCTTTCATCTCTAGCAAAATGTTCCATTAAGATACTCGGTAATTCCACAAAATCTGTGGCGCATCTAGTCCCACTTATATTTTGTAATTTTGTTCTACCTAGCATTGAATGCATAGCATGTCCCATCTCATGGAATAATGTTTCAATTTCATTCAATTGTAATAAACAAGCTCCTTCACTACTTCTAGTAAATGAGCAAACTAGAGAGATGATTGGTAATTGAAATTTAACATCGTTACTATCAACACCAATTTGCATTATTTTCTCGTTGTTCTCCTTAGAATACATTTCTCTAGAACAACAAACAGTAAAATGAGCTGGACTTGATGGTTTACCTTGACGTTCAAACAAATCACAATATATAACACCAATAGGTCCCTCCTTTTCAGATGTTACTATTATTTTCCTTACATCTGGAGCCCAAATTTCCTTTGGTTTAGTTGGAGAAAGTGCGAAGGAAATTCCATATATCTTCTGAAAGATATCTGATAACCCATCAATCACAGACCCGATAGTAAAATACATACTCAATGGTGGAGATTGGAAGGGTTTATTTTGTTCCTTTTGTGATTTCAGTTGGAATGAATAATAATCTCTATCCCATGGACGTACATTGAGAAACACCTCTTCATCATTTTGTGGCAAAGGGTCACCTAAACTTTTGCATTTCATATCTGCAATAGGTTTCAATTCCTTTGCAGTAGCACCTCTAGTGAACTGAATTAAACTTTCTAAAAACATCTTCACATCATGAGGATTTTTTGCCATCTTCCCCTCTAATTGATATGCTGCATAACTATCTTTACGCATGATACGAGCCAAAATGGCTCTTAATTTTACTAATTGAGTCAATCTGTTAATCTGTTCTTTAGAAGAGCTATGTAATGAAGACCATATCTTTGATCTGATATTTTCGTTCTGACATGTTCTTAATAATATAAATGGAATGGAACCATAACATGGTATTTTATAGTGATATCCAGTAATATCCTTTGATAGTTGATTTATTACTACAGGACTCACTTCATCCGCATCAAGATCTCGCACAGGAACGCTAATATATGAATCCTGAACAACATCTACATTAGTTATAAAATCTTGACCAACGATACTGATATCTTGGGACAAGGAAATAAATTGATCTCTTGCCTCGGGATTCATATATATGCCTGATTTCTTGAAATCTTCTAAGAGAATCTTCCCTACTTTCATTTCTTCTTGTGATAATCCTGCAGAAATTTCAGGATCTTCTAACACATAGGCCAATGTCTTGCAAAGATCTACGTCTGTGTTTAGAATATTCATGAACTCAAACATTTCCTCATGACAACTTTGTGCTGCTTCAATAAAACTATTATCTGGGTGAACTGACCTTATAAACTCACATAAATCAATAACTCGACATAGGGTGTCGCTTAATTGATCTAGTCTTAAAACATATTTAGTTAGCCCATCTTTGCTGGTATCACTCTTCATCTTATTCACAAGTTCATGGGCGTATTTCAATGAATCTTTACTAAATTGTCGTAATCCCTTGGGACTATCCAAGTAAGGATTTTCAAATAAACCATCAGAATCATGACTATTATTATTTTTGAACTTTGAGAAAAGACTATGTGCATTTTGATAAGTGCATTGCTGTTTAATTCTTGCTTTAGATTCTTCCCAGTAGATTTCATCATCAAAACCTCTCTTCAAATCTATCACCTCTTGAGGGGCATATGCAGCCTTTGTTAGTGGTCTGTTTAAACTAAGTTGACTCAGATTAAGTTTGCTTTTAGCATAACGGTAAAATAGAGGCTTTAAATAGAATTGTCGCTGCAATCTTGGATAAATATACATCGTTGAATTCAGTGTAGATGAATATATCCGCTGGTATCTGGTGTCCTTGACCTGTTCTAAGAACTATCCTAGAAATAATCTTTAAACCTTCGAACTTTGTTCAACTCATCATTTTGAAAAACGTCATTTATTGATAAAAAACAGTTCTTCGATATGACGAAAATACTATATAAAGTATATTTATAGTAGAGGAATATAAAATGAATACTTGAATAAAGAGTACATAATAAATAAAATAGCAAATCTGAATAAATTCACTGCAATTTTTGTAATTTTCCTAGTTCAGTTGAGGACTCTTCATACAATTGTTGAAATCCAATATCTTTTGACAAATGCAAGGCTTCTTTCAAAAAATGTTGGGCTTTCATCGGGTCGCCTTGATGTAGATTGATAATACCTAGTCCATACATAGACAATCCAATGGCTTCTAAAGTAGTCATATCGATGGTTTCGTCTTTTACTTTAGTTCTATTGCTGTCTCCAGCATTTCCAATGACGCTTTCAAAATATTTTGTAGCCATGTTAAGAAGAAATACACGGTTTCTTTCCAATTCGTTTGTAATGGCAGTGCCAGTATCCTGTTCTTTTTGTCTAAGGATGTTTGCTTCCATATTTTCTGCCTTCATGTATAAGAGAGAACCTAAATTTGCTTGTGATAGTAAGATTTGGCCGCGAGACATATTTGCCAAAACCATCCACCCAATTGTAACCATTTTGGATTCAACTGCTTGTTCGATATTATTTTTGCGTAAAAATATTTCAGTGTAAAGATCTCTGACTACAAAATATTCTTCTTTAAAACTGGCAAAAAGCTTGCTGAATTGTTTCAACTTTTCAGGTTCAACAGAAAGACTTTTGGTGTTTGAAGTTTTATCATTCACATTAACAAAAGTAATGTCTTCAGTCGCTTGCTTCATTGACTTTTGTAATTCTGGACTTTTCTTATATATTTCAGCTTCCACCAGTGATAAATGGAATTCAATTAAGTCAAGTTGTTGATTTATCACATTGTTGTCAGTCTCTTTTAAGTTTTGGTTAGTAATGACTTTATTCACAAGACTAAGATCCTTTTTTAGCAGATCATCTCTTCTTGATTGTGACAATTCTCCCTTTTCTTTCAAGGCGTTCAGAATTCTCTCTACAATTTTTAAATATATTTCATTGGCTTGGGGGATATCATCCAATTTCTCATACATTTGAGCCATTTTAATTTCAATCCCGGTGTAATCATCACTAAGTTCATCTATTTGTAAACGTTTGCATTCATTTATAGCGTCAATATAAAATCTAATACTAGTCTTAAAATCTTGAAACTTTCTCTCTTGCCAAAGTGCATTTCTTAAGGGCTTACCCACAGACCTTGGGTAATTATTATGAGGATAATAAAACCAATATAATCCATAACCGGTAAGTGAAATCAACCCCACTAAAGTTAGTGTTTGCTTACTGATAAATTTTGGTTCAGAACTGGTTGCATATGTTCTGCTTCCCAAGGGGAGACCAGAAATCTTCACAGGTTTCCTTGGAAACCTTGCTAAAACACTGTTCTTTCCTAATAATCTAAACATTAACTTAATAATCGGTCTATTAACTGTTTATATGGGTTATCCTTATACTATTGATGTGTTTTGACTAGATCATACAACTGAACCCCACTTAGTTTCAAACCCAGTTCCCGTCTCTTAGATAAAAAATATATATTTTGACGGCTTGCTATATCTGAAAACTCCGGCAGTAATTAGATAAAGATACTTAGAAGATGTCTTACTTCAATAAGAAACAAGGTCCTCAATGGTAGATAATGATAGATTCAGAGACAATCCTTTTTTATTACACTTTCTATAAAAACTTCAATAATTATATACTTCTTTAGATCATTCAGGATAGAGTCTCCCCATTTATTTACAATTACTGTTATGTAATCTCAATAATTCACCACATAGATAAAGAGAACCACAAACTACCACTGGTTGTTTCTCTTGGTCTGGAATTGAAGCCAAAGTGGGGAAAACTGAATGAACGTCAGGTTGAACAATAACATTTGATGTGTATTTATCTTTGATGTAATCACCTAATTCATAAGGATTATTAGCATGAATCCATGGCATCCCATCGACACAACCGAATTTAGTAACAAATACACTATCAGTTGGCCTCAATAATGGATCTAATAATGGTTTTAAATTTTTACCTGCTGTTACAGCAATAACATAAGTGATAGGTTTGCTGTCATATTGGGACTTAATATATTTAGCCAATTCAATAGCCGCACTCCCATTATGAGCACCATCCATCAATAATGGGATTGATTTACCACTAGCATAAAAGAAATTCAAATTCTGTAATCTACCTGGCCAAACAATGGTTTTCAAACCTTCTGTTAAATCATTTTTAGATAAAGTCATTTCACCAACCTTTTGAAGATGATCTAAGATGGATAATGCAACTCGTAAATTGAAAATTTGATATTCACCATTCAATGGTAATTGAATTGGTTGGATGACCCCCCATGATTCGGTGTCCACTGAACTGTTATGTACACAAGAATCAGTAATTATCAATTCACTTCCAACCTTGGCACATTGTTCTTTCACGGTAGCTATAACAGTTGGATCATTAGTCCCATCAATGACAGTATATTTAACGCCTGGGGTAATAATACCAGCTTTTTCAAAGGCAATTTGTGGTAATGTACTACCCAAGAAACTTTCATGATCTAACCCTATCTTAGTGATCCCACATGCTAATTTATTTTTCCCTGGTACCACGTTAGTTGCATCTAATCTACCACCAAGACCCACTTCAAGGACACACCAATTACACTGTGATTCTTTAAAATATGATAATGCTAAACATGTCAATATTTCAAATTCTGAACATTGGATAGAATGTTCTTTATTAACTTTATCCAAAGTGGTTTTAATTGTATCGAATTGAAATTGTGGAATTGGTTTATTATTTATCGTTATGGAATCTGTTACATGAATTAAATGTGGTGTGGTAAATTTACCAATTTTATTTGGAGAATTAACGTTAGCTAAATGATGCTGATATTGTAGTAATGTAGATATGTAACTACACACAGACCCTTTCCCATTGGTCCCTGCCACATGTAATACTTTTAAACTTTCATGGGGATTACCAATATGTGATAATAGTTTTGAAATTCTGGAAAGACCTAATTCAATAGTCATAATGATTATGTTAATCTGAAATATTTAGATGCGGAAAATAGACTTGAAAGTTTTGTTGTCAATGTCAAATGAGCTATTATTAAACAATTCACAATCAACTGAGTTATGATTTGTATCAATGTTGTTATTTTGCTTGTGAGGGAACAAAGAGTTATCTGATTTATTCTTTATTTATTCGAGATGATTATAATTAATATTATTATCTCAAATCGCTGAAAATATTGTTAACCGAGTAATTTTTTTTCACCTTAAAATTCAACAAAGAAAGTGTAAAATATGGTCTGTAATGAGGAAGAAATGGAACAGCTTTTGGATAAGTTATGATTTCAATTGATCTTAAAATGATACCTTTATTAAAAGATAAATTACCTCTTTGAAAGACAATTTTTTAAAATAATTCCAACCTAAATAAATCTTAGCTTAAAATGTAAGTAAAATGGCATTGGTATTTTATAAATATTGCAAATGTTCTTATATAAATGTGTTATATGGGGTATGTCATCATGAGAGAAGAAGAAAAAGAGATAGATCATTCCTTAAAAACCATTCTATTTCTTCTTGCCGAATTTATCTTGCCAGTTAGCAGCAGTGGCTTCAAACTGGATCTCTAAATCATTTAATCTAGCACGTAGAAGGTTATCCCAATCTGTGGTTAAAGCACAATATTCCAAAGAGTCTTGTACTTGAATAATCTCTTGTACAAAAATGTTATCAGTTTCACCTTCATTATCGTCATCTTCTTGATCTTCTGCGGCAAACTTTAATGCAGAACTAACCACTTCTAAACGTGTTAGATTTGTTTGTGCATCAATAGATTCAAGCATCCATTGGGTATATTTAACAAATATCTTGAAAGTATCCTCAATGGTTTGAATACAATCTTCATTAATGGTTAAATCAAAATTTAAGGTCTTTGATATGATTTCCTTTTGTAATGAATTAGTGAAAATAAATTTTAGAAGATCAATAACTTCTAAGATTTTGACGAAATCACTAGCAATAGGCACCACACCACTTTCTAGATGATCACCGACATGTGTATCTTGGAAGATGGTGTCCTTGGATATTTGTAAAGAATCGTTAAAATATCTGAGTTTCTTTACAAACTTAATTAAATTAGTTCTCTCATACTTCAATGCACCAACACGACGTAAATGACTGATAAACTTGTTCAACACATGGATATGAGAAGAAAGATACTGTGAAAATGTGTCTAAGATAGATTCTAATGCAAATTGGATGTCATCAGTGATGACTAATTCATCAGCACCATATTCACTTTCAACACTCATTTCTATAAAGTTTAGTTATGCTGTTCTATCAAATCACTATTCTCAAGTCTATATATTTTTTCTTCTGATTCCAGATCTCTCTTTTCTATTCACTACTCGAGGCTGTAATTACATTTCTTTATTTATCATTTTGAAAAAAAAAAATACACGTTACACGAAACTTTCTCATACGAATGAGAATAAGTATCAAAGAGAGACAATCTTGATATTAGGTATTAGATTATATTTCGTCAGGAACACAAACCTGGCATTCAGTTAGTATGTAGTTTTAGTGTTATTAAAAAAAATGTATGTGTATATGTTTGGTGAATTGCATTACCAGTCATCTTCTTCTTCACCAGAGCCTTCATCTTCATCACCACTTTCTTGTCTCATCTTGGTGGCTCTAGCAGCCAAGGCAGATGCTAAACCGTCAGTGAAACTTGGTTGTGGTTGTGGAGAGGCTGCAGCAGCAGTGGCTGCGGAGGCTTGTGTTTGGGCTTGAACTTGCGGCGTGGTAGATCCCATAGCAGGTGCAGGTGGAGCAGGTGGTACAGATCCGGCAGATGCTTCCTTATATTCAGTCATATAAGCAGTTGGGACCCAACCTTCTTTGGAACCATCTAATAATTTGGCTAAAGACCACCCACTTGGTTCTTGTTTACTCACAAAGACAATTTCACCTTTCTTTAATGGTAATTCAGAAGCAGCACCAGAACCTGGGAAATCATAAGCGGCTTGAAATTTTGGTTCACTTGGCTTAGCCATTGGTGGTGGAGGTGGTGGAGGAGGAATCGAAGCATTATTGGTAGCTGCAGCAGGCTGTGGTGCAGCACGAGGTTTTGGTTGTGGTTTAGGTTGAGCATTACTACTCACTGGTGGTGGTCTTGGAGCAGATTTCTTATGTGCTGTAGAGTTGCTATGGTGAGCTGGGTGATGCGCTGGTGTACTAACAGCACCATTATTACCAGGGTTGTAAACAGCCTTAGCTGCACTTGCAGCTAATGAAGCACCTTGCATGCCAGGTGGAGGTGGAGCTTTCTTCTTTGTACCCACTCTAGAAACTGGGGCAACAGGTCTAGATTGTGGAGTGTGTTGAGTAGCATGAACTGGTGGTGAGCTTCTACTAGCTGTACGGTGACTTGGCTTAGGAGTGTATGTATAAGAACCTTTCTTGCCTCTTGGTTTCTCGTGTTGTGGAGAATTACCAGGATTACCACGACGAACAGAGATGGTACTAGATTTGTAACTATCACTATACTTTGGTGCAGCTTCACTTATTTGACATCTAACCACATGAACCTTACCTGGTTTCTTTCTATATTCAATGGTTGGATTAATTCTTACCTGAATAGCACTGTTCAATTTCTTTAAGTGAGTAACCAATTCAGTCTTGAAAGCTGTATTAATAAATGGATCAGGTTTGTTTGCATCCATAATACAAACACCAATCCAACCATCTTGTAAGTTAGTCATATTCAATTGACTGATCTTTTTAACATCAATGATATATTCAGCAACATATTTCATGGCATTTTGAACCATTGTTTGACCAATAATGTAGAAGGCGGTTGGAGTCACAATAAAAGTTTTTGGTAGTCTTTGTGCAGATCTACCAAATTTAGAATGTAAAGCTTCACCGTGGAAAGAAAAAATAACTCTTTCTTTGATACCAGCTTGCCTTTTGATATAAGAACCTTTAGTCTTGGATTCGTTACAAGAAAGATAATCACCCATAAAGGCCCTGTAACCCAATAAGGACATGGTTCTTCTTTCTTTCTTACCACCTAGAAGTTTAGTACCATAGTCACGTAATTTCTCGTATTTGTTACCACCTTTCTTTTCTCTAATGGCCCTTTGGATTCTAGTAGCAGCATCAATTCTTCTTTGTAAGAATCTTCTCCAGGCACGTTGGATTCTTGCAGCCATGTTATGCCAATATCTATCTCTCATATGTTCTAATGCGAATAAAGTTTCTGGAGTCTTAATGAAAACACTGGTAGTACCTAATTGGAATTCATTTTGTGGAATGGCTGTATCAGTTAAGATGTGTTTCACAGCGTCCAAAGTTTCACCTTGCCATGTGTAATCACCAGCATAAGAACAATGAGGAGATAATAAATAAAATCTTTCCACAAATTTTTCAAAAGTTTGTCTATAAGCAAAGCCTGCTCTTCTAATGCGTACATTTTCTTGTAAACCTAAATATTTAACTTGATGTAACACTTGATGATCATCGTAATCATTTGGAGACTTGGTCTGATTTGGTTTAATGGTTCTAATATAAGAAGGTTGAGCTTTGGATAATGTTTCGACTAATTCATTAGCACTCTTAATAATCTTATCACCAGCAGTTGGTGGTCTTCTCTTGGATTCGTGATCCACTTGAGCAGGGAAGATGGTGTGAATGAAAGGATTTTGAGTAGTACCCATTAACTCCACTAAATCTTTTTGCAATTGATCCTTATTCTTATCGGTAATACCATTAACATCGTAAATGACATCACCAGCATAATGTTTAATCACGAACTTATTTTGTCTTAATTCAAAATGAGGATTAGAACTGAATAAATTTAAACGTTGGGAGAAAGCTTGATCGGCAGCATTGGAATCAGCATGGGCAGTGGCCACAGAATCATTCATTGCAGCAAAGATACCAGGTGGTCTCTTAGCTTCAATTAAATCACACACAACCTTATTATCAAAATATTTGATTGGTGTCCATTGAATTTGTTCTCTCTTATAAGTTTCTTGTTCTTGTTTTAAAGTTAATTGAATGAAAATTTGTTGTAATTTTTCATTAACATAGTTAATACAGATTTGTTCAAAAGAGTTGTGTTCAAAAATTTCAAACCCATAAATATCTAAAATACCAATAGATTTATCAGCACCAGGATAAGCCTGTAAAGAAACATTAACTCTCTCCACAATCCAGTCGAATAAGTTATTGTAAATAGCCTTAGCTAAAGCGTCTCTAACAGCAGTAGCTTGAACGATATTTAATGGAACGTGGTAAACAGAACCCCTCTTCATACCATGGTTAGTTTCCATGATTCTTTCCACTAAAGATTTAATTAAGATTTGAGCATCGACTTGTAATAAATAAGCAACAAAATCAGTGACAGAAGTGTCTCTCACTTGAGAATTACCTTCTTCATTCTCAATAAAACTGATATTACCAATCCATAAGATAGCGGAAAGAGCTCTAAAAATGGAATCTTGTTCATCTTGAGTTAACCCAATGACCTTCATAGCATTGATGGTTTCCGCAAATTCTTTCACATCATCCATGTTTTCCACACTGGTACAACCTGAAGCAGAAGTATAAATATATTGTTCTGGTTTTTGAACACCAAACACTTGTCTATATTGTTCAGAGGCACCTTTAGTGAATTGATAAAAGATATGAAAATTTCTTTCATTCTTAATTTGGCTGACGACTCTTTGTTTTTCTAATAAGTAATTTGTAATGTTACCAGCACAAGGTTCAAATTGGGAATTGAATTTAATTTCTAAATATTTACCGTGTCTTGAAGAATTGTTATTTCTCAAAGTTTTGGCACAACCGAAGGCTTCTAATAATGGATTGGTAGCTAAAACCATATCCTTAATATGACCAATGGATTCAGAATGAGAGGTAGAGGCAGCAGCGATGTATTGCATGATTCTCTTAGCTGCTTCAGTCTTACCAGCACCAGATTCACCAGAAATAATAACACATTGGTTTTCATTATAAGACTTCAAATTATAGTACATAGCTTCGGCTATAGCGTAAACATGTGGGGGCACTTCCAATCTATTCTTACCTTTATAACTTTCGATAATGGCGTCTGTATAGATACCTAAATCACGGAATGGGTTAACACTGATCAACACATGGCCAATATAGGTATAAATGGTACCGTTTAAAAACCTTTTCTTTAAATTGTCATTAATAGCTTCATCAGAAATTTTGGATAATAAAGTTAAATCAGAAACACCAACTTCTTTCTTCTTACCACTGTCAAAAGTGGCTTTCTTAATTTTAGCAGATCTCTTTGTTGGCGCTTGAGCTGTCTTGGAACGAGCTCCTCTTTTCAGTAAAGCCATATTGTTTGGATCCTTAATCAAAAATGAACTAGACTAAACGAAATTTGGCAAACTAAAGTTCTTGTATTACAGTTCTATTAACACAGGAAATTCAAGAAGAAACTGCGTATGGATGTATAAGTGTAGATCAAAAGTATGGAATACAAATGATTATTAAGCAATTGAGTTTAACCTTCAAGACTAACCTTTAACCGTTTCAATCTTACTTTTTACATTTAAAATGAGGCTTTAATTTCGATCTTGGAAATTTGAAAAATAAATAACACTGTGAAATTTAAATGTGTCAATCAGTTATCATAAGCCACGAGACGTACCTGTCACTTTAAAGAGCAAGTTGAAACAGCGAACCTGGCCAAGGGGATGAGTTAGGTTGAAATTGAGGTTGAATGATCTATTGATTAAGAATATGATGGAGTGTCATTTTTTTTTTGGTTATATAATTGTTTTTTTATTTAAGGTTCATTAGAAAAAAATTACAAAATGGAACTGTTTGGCAGGTCCAGAGGTTCATGTGGGTCTTTAGCAAATAAGTCTTCAATGCTAAATTGGTAATCTGGTGTACCTGGAGATGTGGTATCAATAACAGAATACTTATCCAAGCGATTTGTTCTAATCTTACTTTTCAAAGGTCCTATAGGGGTTCTAAATTGATTGGGTCCACTGTTTCCACCTCTTTTTTGTTTCAATCTTTTCTGTTTGCTGTTAATCTTACTGCAAGGCAGCAATGGTGGGTTCAATAGTATTTTATTCTTGAAAACTGCATCATCTGCCCCAGGTACCAGCAAATAAAGTGACCAGGAATCGAACTGTTTTTGTCTGTCTTTTGTTAAAACCTTAGTATAATTGTATCTTTGTCTACAAAAGACATCTAATAAGTTGTGAAATGACAATGGTGTTTTTGAAGAGTTGACCCAAAGATTGATATTTTCTCCAATTAACTTAAACTGTTGAACATTTGAATTAATAAATTCTAAACATAGATTTTCATAGTCCTTTAATGTGATTCCAGTATATTTGGTAAAAAGTCTGTGAAGATGACATGGACTGCTATTAATTATATCACTAACATTGTGAATTGTGTATGCTTGTCTATTTTTTGTTGCAATCTTAACATTGGGACTAATGTTGTTTGCAGATTCCATAATATTCTTTTCAAACTTTAAGACTCCATTTAAAATACTAAGAACTAATAAGAATGTAACCTCCTCAATTCTTCTTAAATTCTTATAATCACAATAGTTTAACACAATAAAACTTGAAGTGTCCTTTGATGTAATTTTCTTGGTTCTTGTTAATTGAGATGGAGACACTGTACCACGTCTGTCTTCCACCTGATATTTTGGACTTAAATACTTCCCATTGTCTTCTTCATCCTCTGAATTATCTCCAATACCTTTTCTAGCATCAAATTGAGGTACTTGTGATTTACTAGTACAATCAATTAAAAAATCTTGTCTAACTTTATCTTTACAATATTTCTTCGTTTGTTGATGGAAAGGTGGGTCTGAATCTGGAGTGATTGATTTATTATGCGCAATCCAATTACCGAAATCGACATCAGATTCCCAATCACTATCATCTTTCGGTGATTTAATAAATGTTTCTTGTGGGAGTTGATAAGGGAATGGAATTTCAAAATTAGCCATGGGATCACATTTAACTTCATTACCAACGAAAGTGTACAAATCATCTTCACCAAAAGTTCTTCTTGTATCTTGTTCTAAAATTCTGTTTTGTGACGGATCATTAAATTTTTTAACTTCAATAACTTGTGGTTGTTTAGTGGGGGTTCTAATATCTTTCAGTCCAAATTCAATTATGGTTTCCCTTGAGAATTTAACATATTTATGTGACTTAATTTCTTTAGAATTGTTGTTAACTTTCAATGCATATAATTGTAAATGAATTCTTCTTGATTGTTTTGGATTAATTAAGTTCAATAATTTTCTAAAGAATAAGTAGTAGGGTCCATTAATTTCACAAACAAAATGAGGAGTAAAACCAATTGTATCATTAACGTTTGAAACAATTAATTGTGATGTGTTAAATATAATATTTGTAATATTCCTTTCTAAAGAATTTACCTCTGTCATGTCTTTAATTTATCCTTAGCTAAATTGGGTTAAATAATGAAGGGGTAAGATAACAGATTGAAAGAACTAGGGGAAACAGCTGTTAATTCCTTAATCCAACTTTTACTTATATACACTTTTGGTTCAATTCTATGTATTGCTTTAATTAGTTGTTCTGTTAATTGTCTGTATTGATATTACTGTCTGATTACAAAGTATATTAAAATTCATATTAATTTTTATCCATTGCTAAATATCGTCACAGTGTAGTAAAAAGACACGTTTGTGGGGAAGCATACTTTATCCACTCTTCTTGACCATGCATATACTTAATGTAACACAACATACGTTTAAGATTATGTCATTAAATATTGCAATTGTTGTTTCTTGATGTATTCATATTTGTGCTCACTTTAAGCGGTTAAATTACAATAAATAATTTTTTGTGGCACTTTAAAAAACAAAATGAAGCTTTAAGGTAAATCTAAAGAAGGTAACTTAAAAGAAATAGGTGGAAAGAGTAGATGAAACAATGTATGGTATTTTGATCGAATATTTTGAAATGTTTATGAGTTAAGTAAATACAGGATGTTAGAATAATAAATAAATATAAAGTGAGATTACACTAAAAATTGAGTAAAAACAACGCAGAATGATGGATTAATGTAACGCACCTGTACGTTCATGACGTACTCTATTTTGTTCCTTTTCCACTTCTGGATCAAAACTAATAAATTCATCTAACCCTTTACCTGCAGGAACCATAGGCAAGACAGGAACCTTCTTTTCGACCTCTACTTCTAAAATCACTGGACCTTCAGTGGCAACAAATTTCTTTAAAGCTTGATCTAATTCATCTTGTTTTGTCACTTTAATCCCTTTAACATGCATGGCTTCCGCTAATTTCATAAAATTTGGATTCAACTGATGTGTATGAGAATAACGATTTTCGTAGAATAACGATTGCCATTGTGTGACCATACCTTGTTCTTCATTATTTAATATTAAGATTTTTACAGGGGCATTGGCTTGCACTGCTGAACTTAATTCATTTAAAGTCATATTGAAAGAGGCGTCACCATCAATATCAATGACCAAAGCATCGGGTTTGGCAACTTGTGCACCAATGGCAGATGGAAGACCAAACCCCATGGTGCCAAGACCACCAGAGGTAATAAAAGTTCTTGGTTTTTTCCAAGTCCAATATTGTGCAGCCCACATTTGGTGTTGCCCAACACCAGTGGTTACAATAACTTCCTTCCCTGTTGTATGGGCAATCTTTGATAATTTAGATATAACAGTTTGGGGTTTGATCTTAGAATCTGGGGTCTCTTTCAAATAATTATAATCAAATTTTTGTTTCCATTCTTCAATTTGATTGAACCATTCAGCTCTTTCCTTTACTGGTACTACGGTTTCTAATACTCTTTTTAAATTTGTAGTGGCATCACCTTCGACTGAGACATCACATTGAACCACTTTATTAATATTTTTAGGTGAGATTTCAAAATGTATTATCCCACCTTTATTCTCTAAAGCAGCCTTTCTTGCCCTTGGGGCAAATTTAGTAATATTACCTGTGACACGATCATCAAATCTTGAACCTAATGCAATAATTAAATCAGCATTTTGAACAGCCATGTTTGCCACTGCAGAACCATGCATACCTAACATATCTAATGATTTTGGATCATCCTGATCAAATGACCCAAGACCTTGAATACTTGTTGTTACTGGAATTTTTGCTCTTTCACTGATTTCTTTAAGGACAGTAGAACCATCTGAATGGTTTAAGATCCCACCCCCGGCATATAATACAGGTCTCTTGGCAATATTAATTAAATTAGCAGCTTTAGCAATATTTTCTTTAATAAATTCATCATGTATGCTACCAATCAAGTTTTTTAATGTAGTAGATGGTAATACACTACTGATAGGAATAGGATTCTTTAATACAGCAGCTGTGACATCCTTAGGTAAATCAACAAGGACAGGGCCTGGTCTCCCTGATGTGGCAATTTGAAATGCTTCATTAATTCTTCTTGGTAATTCTTCAACGTTTTTCACCATAACATTCCATTTAGTACATTGTCTAGAGATCCCAATGACATCAGCTTCTTGGAATGCATCTGTACCAATGGCAGAGGTTGGTACTTGCCCTGTGAATACGACCATAGGAATCCCATCTGATAGAGCATCAGCCATTGGAGTCACTACATTAGTAGCTCCTGGACCTGAGGTAACTAATACAACACCGCATTTTCCCGAGGCACGAGCATAACCTTCAGCCATATGACCGGCACCTTGTTCATGTTTAGGTAATACAAATTTAAATTGTTTGCTATCATGAATGGCATCATACACAGGTAAGATAGCACCACCTGGATACCCAAAAACTGTATCAACATTATTTCTTACCATCATTTCATGAAATATTTGACCACCAGTGAGCCCAATTAAACTGCTGTCCATCTTTTGAGTAGAGTTCCCCCATTTATTTTTTAATGTAATAGGATCTTGATCAGTTGAACCAAGATCAAAACTTGGAGATGGTTCTGGTCTATTAGTCTTTAAACTTGATGAGATATTATTGTTTGACGCTATGGCACTGTAAGGACGATTACGTAGTAGTGCATAGCTTGACATTGAGGTCTTTGTTAATTGGGTGATATAACGTCTAGAAGACACATTTCTTAAACTAGTAGTGTTTCTAATCATCTTATCTTGGTGTTTGTATATACGTGTCTGGATGAAACCACCACTGACATTCTTACTTGACTTTCAGAGCTCTTGTGTTTATATATTCTCAATCTTAGAGTGTTGTTTTGACTCACCAGGGTCTCTCTATGTGCTTATACTGTCACAATACAATACAATACAATAATCATCAATAATGTCAGTAAACACAATTTTTCAAAAGCTCATCGCATTTTTTTTTCACCGCATGAATTTCCCGCTAGTTAAAGTGCTGGACAAGATATTCCATATTTGATTGAGTGTATTGAATGAGAGTGTAACGATAAGAGATAGAGGAAGATCAGAGTGGGTTCCGTTATCGCTGCAGATGAACTTGAAAAAGTGATTGTGGTGGTGGTTCCGCGGGAAGAGGCTGGACTAATTTATTTTATTCTATTCTATTTTATTCCGTCCAATTCCGAAGTTTATACCAAAGATATAGTAGCAATAATAATAATAATATATATATATATAACAACAATCATTTCTTGATCTCTGCAACAATACAGACAATCTTGGCAGTATCCAACTTGTTTATAGCAGGGTGTTCAGTAATACGTAATATACTTTCAATGACTTTTGAATGGCATGTAATTGAGATCAATTTATCATCTGGGTTAACATTGTAAAAGACACTGGTCAACCCATCCCTAATACGTGCATCAATTTCCTCCCGGGTTTCCCAATGTTCTGTATCCCATAATTGATCCTTTTCCGGGTAATCATCTTCATATTCCCAATGAATGGTTAACCCTGATGGAGTCTTATAATCTTGATATTCATTGATGGTGACAGAATGCTCTACTCTTTCATTACATGGATGTGTATTAAACACTTCTCTGATATTTTCAAAGATCTTAACTTGTAATGAAGCTTGGCCCTTAATCAACTCAGGGTATGTATTAAATACATGATTCCATGATCCAATAAACGTTTCCAAGCATCTTCTCATTGGTGAACTGAAAAACATATGTGGTAAAAATCCTAAATCAGTGATCATGGGTAATAACACTTCTTTCCCTGCGTTACTCACTTGTTCTTGCCCCAAAGGTGTTAATTTGGAATCTAACCATTCACCATGTTCATCACCATTTAAGATACTCCATTTCTTCATCCATAAATCTTGTCCATATCGAGCAATGGCAGCATTATGATACCCCTGCCCATGTCTTGCCACAACAAGTAATTTATACTCATGAGTAGCAGTATCTTGCGGTATGGAGTCATATAATTCTTTCCATGTTGTGTGATTAATTAAATCTAAATGATTCACTATTGTAGCATCAATATCCCGAGATTCAGAGGTAGGGAAAGCTGCAAAATATCCTGGTAATGCTTTAATTTCTATCAATTGTTTCTTATCTTGAGTCATGGTTTCTTTGATATGTCTAGGTATCTATAGTTGTTTCTTGGGTATGTTTAGGTATCTGTAGTTGTTTCAATAGTCTATCAATTACATATTTAAAATTGCATGATTATATTATGTAGGAAAAAAAAGTTTATAAAAAAAATAAATGATCGCTCGAGCCTCGAGATGTTTTATTTCTCGACTTCAATAATTAAGGGTACCACTTTAGCAGTGCCTAAATGTTTTATCGCTGGATGGTAGGTAATACGCAATATACTATCAATAGCATATGCATGGCACGTTATTGAAATTAACTTTTCATCTGAAGTGGATTTGGTTAAAATTTTGTTTAATGCAATCATAATTCTTTCATCCATCATCGATTTTGTTTCACGCAATGTTGATGTCCACATAGCATCTAATTCGGGATATATATCATCATAATTCCAATGCAGTTGAACTCCTGAGTGTGTCTTGTAATTCTGGTATTGTTTGATAGCTTCAGAATGGGATATTCTGTTATTACAAGTATACCCATTAAGCATTTCTCTTAATTCTTCAATAATATCAATATTTAAAATCCCATTTTTATTAATAAGATCGGTCTTGGCACTGAACACTTCTCCCCATGATCCAATAAATGTTTCCAAACACCTTCTCATGGGTGAACTATAAAATTTATGAGGTAAAAATCCTAATTGTAATACAATTGGTAATAAAACTTGTGATCCAGTTTCACTAACCTGCTTTTGTCCCAACTCAGTTAATTTAGAATCCACCCAATATCCATTTTCATCGCCTGGTAAAGAACACCAATATGAATTCCATGCTTCTTGGCCATATTTATCAGTAGCAGCATTATGGAAACCTTGACCATGACGTGCAAGAAGTAATAATTTATATTCATGAGTAGAGGTATTTGGGGGAATTGAACTGTATAAGTGTCTCCAATCTTTATGGTTGATTGGTTTACATGGATTGGTGTACTGTGAATCAGTGGATTCACATTCACTGTTGGGAAAACTTTCAAAATACCCTGCTAAAGCTCTAATTTTCATTTCTTCTTTCTTTGATGGTTGTTGTTGTAGTTTCTACAGGTTGAAAGCACTAGTTATCATTTCATTCTATCTATTTATATATTAATATTGTTTGTAATTTGTAATTTCTATTTCATAATATTGACTCATTTGCATTATCAAATCTTGCTCATTTCATTTATTTTGCGATGAGCTAATTAATAAACTCGAAAATAAAACAAAGAAAAGCTTAATGTTTTTCAACTTCAACCACAGTACATACAACTTTACCAGTAGCCAAATTCTCAATAGCAGGATGGTTTAAATCTCGTAATATACTACCTATGACACCACTATGACAAGTGATTGAAATGAATCTTTCATCCTTTGAGACATTTTCAAAAATTTCTAAAAGACCTTCATTAACACGATCATCCATTTCAGATTCAGGCTCTCGCCAATCTGCACGCCATAATTGATCGGATTCAGGATAATCTTCTGAATATTTCCATTGGATGGTATGACCTGTTTCCATCTTATGTTCTTGATATTCTTCCACAGCAATGGAATGATCCACTCTTTTATCACAAGTGTGTTCACCTAAAGTTTCCCTGATATTTTCCAAAATAATTGGTGATACACCACCTTGTAATGGTTCATATTCTTGAAACACTTGTGTCCATGATTCAATAAATGTTTCAAGACATCTTCTCATTGGAGAGCTAAAAAACACATGAGGTAAAAAGCCTAAACTTTGAATCATAGGTAGTAATACAGTGTCACCAGTACCACGAACTTGATCTTTCCCGACTGGAGTTAATTTGGAATCCACCCAATCACCGTATTCATCACCATTTAAAAGTGACCAATATTCATCCCATTTATTTTCACCATAACGTTCGATTGCAGCATTATGATACCCTTGTCCATGTCTTGCCACAACAAGTAATTTATATTCGTGAGTGGCGGTATCTTGCGGTATGGAGTCATATAGTTCTTTCCATGATTTGTGGTTAATTAGTTTTAAATGATTGATTTTACTGGAATCCACTGCTTCAGCATCCTCATTGGGGAAAGCTGCAAAATAGCCTGGTAATGCTCTATAAGTTTTTGTCACGGTCATATTTACTTTGGTAGTATTATGGTTGTTGGGTAATTTTCTTGAAAGTAAATATATAGCTTGAACTTTTGTTTGCTAAGAGATCTTTATAGTGAAAATATATTATAAATCTTGCTTTTCCTGAAATTTTTCTTTCTCGAAAAATAAAAACAAAAAACGTGGAAAGGAAGAGTTTCGAAACTAGAGGGATTGCTAACTTAAACTTATTGAGAAATTCACCTGTTTATGTTGAGCTTTGGAAAAGCTGTTATATAACTAATAATATAAAGATATTATTTTAGAGTAAAAAGAAATGTTCGAAAATATTAGGAATTTTATTGTCTCGTATCATTATCGACTCTTCTTTAAGAATAAGAGTTCACAAAATAAAGATTCATTTGATTTTGATTTGGAAGCAGGGCTACCAGACTTGGGTACCTTACAGTGCAGTAGTAAAGAAAATTGTTACTAGTATAGTTAAAAAAAAAAGTGAGTATAATTCAAATAAGTATAGAGGGAAACCATTGTTTTTTTAAAGGAGGTAATACGGACAAGGTCGAAATTGTCACAAACACCATTGTACCAAGAGGTATAAGAATTTGAATATTAGCTACCATTGGGCATAAGTTTAGTTAAATGAATTCATGCTTCATATATATATATATAAGAGGAAAATATTATTGTATCTAGTTATATATTTATTTGGGCGGCTAAATCAAAAATTAGAAAAAAAACAATCAAGTTTTTGAAAACGTCAAAGATAAAAATTGGGGATTTCAAAGAAGATCACAACCAACATTAACCCAAATAATATGCAAACACGAGCAACAATGACTACTTCCGGCACAACATTAACTGAAATCAACGGTAACAAAGAACCAGGGTTAATTATTTATAATATTCCAATATCTTATAAGAAAGAAGAAGTTCAAGAAATTTTATTTGCTTCTGACGATAAAGAGGGAAATATTATTAAATCAATAAAAGTTAATAAGGCAAGAGGACGTAAACATAAAGAAAAGTTTTTGAAAGTGGAAGTTATTTTTATTAATTGGGATGTGTATAAAGATATGTTTAATAAGTTAAACAATTTAGAATTTGATAAAGATCATGTTTTGAAAGTTAAGAAATTACAAGATGTGAAGAAGACCAAAGATGTTTCCAGATCAAAAGATAAATCTTTTAAGACTGAAAAAAAACAAAGAGGTGTTATTGGTGCTAATGTAGCTATAAATATGAAACATGAAAACGTAACACATATTTCCAATTCAGATGGTTCAATTTCAATGACTAAAGAGGAGAAATATCCAAGAAGAATGGATAAAAAGGGTACATTTTCCAATCGAAACAAAAATGAATATGCTAAAGACACAATATTTGTCAAAAATCTTGATTTTAATTTTACTGATACCAAGGCCATGGCAGAATTTTTCCATGTAAACATTGAAAATGTTAGTATCCCATTAAGAAAATGTTTTGATTTATATACAGAACATTATTTCACATTAAAACATTTAAATCGTGGATTTGCACTTGTGAAATTTGATAATTGTTTAAACATTGAAGGTAAAGTGACAGAATATGATAAATGTATGTTTCAAGGTAGACCTTTAAATGTTCGAGTTGCTTATAAGAGACTTGCTAAGGTGAGGGAATAAATTGGTTTTAAAAAACAAGAAGATTGCTATATATAATTGTTCAACTGAAGTGTTTATGTTTATGATAATATTAATAAAATAGGAAGGGCATTGTTCGATGCAATCGGAGTGTTCTTGTCCGGTATAACTTTTTTTTACCTCGGGCGTTCTCTTGAAAAGCGGTCCTCCTTTCAACCCGCACTCGGGGCGCTGTGTCCCGAACACAATCATGTCTCTATTAGCCACGTATTGACAGTCAACTTGACGGATCACAACTGCCCGGGAACTTCTATCAATATGAGAACTGGATGTTGAGACCGTTACACTCAACTTAATGACATCCAGAAAGTCATATATAAGAAGATGATCTTTACAGCCAACCTTCCCCCCTTTTTCACAAGAAGGCAGTCTTTAATAAAATTATTACAGCTTTCTCTCCAAATTCGATCAATTGATTAATCAACTAACAGAGAGTCATTCTTCTACCCCACCTACACGGCTCTACACAAACCTCCTGCATAATCGGACCCTATTCCATTTCCTTGCAAGACTTTCAATATTACTAAAAAACAACAAAAGTGTTATAAATACAAGATCAGATCTTAAATTTTACCAAGAATCATTTCTTCCCCAGATCTTACTTTATCATAAACGTGTTATTATTACCAATTATAATTACACACTCTGCAATCACTACCCCTGACTCCACTTTAATTCATATTAAAACGTCAGATTTGCCATAAAAATCAGCCCAGTTTTTTTCTGATTCATTTATTTTACCCTTTATTTTTTCCAGATTTCTTTGCAACATTATCTTTGTTTGTTGTATTTTTTTTTTCTCTCTTCAAAAGTGAAAAATTTAAGATATAAATAATAAGGTACCCTTTGAATAAACAATTACATTAGTTATTCTTTTTTCCTTTCTTTTTCCTTCCCTCTCTCAGAGACATATAAAACTAATCAAAAAATGTCTCAAATTATTACTGTTCCAACTAAACCATACCAAGATCAAAAACCTGGTACTTCTGGTCTTCGTAAGAAGACTGCTATCTTTATGAATGAACCAAATTATACTGAAAATTTCATTCAATCTATTATGGATGCCATTCCAGAAGGTTCCCAAGATGCTATTCTTGTTGTCGGTGGTGATGGTCGTTTTTATAATGATGTTGTCATGAATAAGATTGCTGCCATTGGTGCGGCTAATGGTGTTAAGAAATTAGTCATTGGTCAAAATGGTCTTTTATCCACTCCAGCTGCTTCTCATGTCATTAGATCTTATCATGAAAAGGTCACTGGTGGTATTATCTTAACCGCTTCTCATAATCCAGGTGGTCCAGAAAATGATATGGGTATTAAATATAATTTAGCTAATGGTGGTCCAGCTCCAGAACCTGTTACAAATGCTATGTGGGAAGTTTCCAAAAAATTAACCTCTTATAAGATTATTAAAGATTTTCCAACTCTAGATTTATCTAAGATTGGTGAAAATCAAAAATATGGTCCATTATTAGTTGATATTATAGATACCACAAAGGCTTATGTCGATTTCTTAAAGACAATTTTTGATTTCCCATTAATTCAAAGTTTTATTACTAAACAACGTGAAACTAAGAATTGGAAATTATTATTCGATTCCTTAAATGGTATCACTGGTCCATATGGTAAAGCTATCTTTGCTGATGAATTTGGTCTTCCAGCTGATGAAGTCTTACAAAACTGGCATCCACAACCAGATTTTGGTGGTATGCATCCAGATCCAAATTTAACTTATGCTAAATCTTTAGTTGATAGAGTTGACAAGGAAAATATTGAATTTGGTGCTGCTTCTGATGGTGATGGTGATAGAAATATGATTTATGGTGCTGGTCCAGCTTTTGTCTCACCAGGTGATTCTGTCGCTATTATCGCTGAATATGCTAGTGAAATTCCATATTTTGCCAAGCAAGGTATTTATGGTCTTGCACGTTCTTTCCCAACTTCTGGTGCCATTGATCGTGTTGCCAAGGCTCATGGTTTAAATTGTTATGAAGTGCCAACTGGTTGGAAATTCTTCTGTGCCCTTTTTGATGCTAAAAAATTATCTATTTGTGGTGAAGAATCCTTCGGTACTGGTTCTAACCATATTAGAGAAAAAGATGGTCTTTGGGCCATTGTCGCTTGGTTAAATGTCTTGGCCATTTATAACAAACATAATCCAGAAAAGGAGGCTTCTATTAAGACTATTCAACAAGAATTCTGGAACAAATATGGTAGAACTTTTTTCACTCGTTACGATTATGAACATGTTAGTTCTGAAGATGCCGCTAAAGTTGTTGATTTATTAGAAAAATTCACTACACAAAAGGATGTTGTTGGTTCTTCATTCCCAACTGATAAATCTGTTACTGTTACTGAAGCTGGTGATTTCTCATACACTGATTTAGATGGTTCAGTATCTGATCATCAAGGTCTTTTCGTTAAATTATCTAACGGTGCTAGATTCGTCTTAAGATTGTCTGGTACTGGTTCTTCTGGTGCCACTATTAGATTATACATTGAAAATTATACTGATGATTCTAAGAACTATGAAAAGACTGCTGAAGAATTTTTGAAACCAACCATTAAATCTGTTGTCGATTTCTTAAACTTCAAAGAATTAATCGGTACTGAAGAACCAACTGTTCGTACTTGATTGTTTTTGACTTTTCACTTATTATGACTGTAATGTATTGATGCCTTTTTTTATTAATAACTCTAAATTTTAAATTTTTATCTCTTATATATTTCATATAAACCCATTATAATACCTTCACATACAAAGGACAACCAATTCCCAACTTGTTAATTATATAACTCTAGTAATGGCGACAGTAATCATAATTAAGTTAGTTACCTGAGCACTGTTGCCATCACATGACCATCCCACGCTTAATAATTTTTTTGGTGTTGTGATGTTTTCATTTTCAAATTTCTTCGCCCCAGAGGAATCTGAAATTATTATTAAGAAAAAAGGCTTTGACTAAGAATCAAATCAAAAGACGTGTAAGTTTTGTTTTGATTCCAAGTTAGATAAGATAACAACACTGTATCATTGAGAACTCGATAAGATAGATACACAAATCTGCGATCACAAATTAAACCGTTAATTAGTTTGAATCTATTCCGTTATTTGTGCTCTTTGTTTGTTTTATTTGTTTTGATTTGATTTTACAAAAAATCAAAGCCTTTATTACACCTTAAATCATATCAGATAAGGTTGTAAACCAGTAAAAAAAAAGTTTCATACCCAATTTCCACTTTTATTATCCATTTATAAAGAGCAATCAAAGCATGTTCTCCCTCAGAAATAAGTTTAAGCTTGGTAAGTCCAAAGAAGAGAAAGAAAAGGAAAAAGAAAAAGAAAAGGAAAAGGAAAGAGAAGCCAAACATCATCATAATAATAATAGTAGTAGCAGTAATGGTGGTAGTCTCTTCCATTTAGGTAGTAGAAATGAAGGTTCCTCTACTCAATTGGATGGTATGACTGATGTGTCATCTGATCGTAAAGAAACAATCACTCAATCTCCTTCTTTCACTAGTCAACCAAGATCATCTTATGATGGGATATCATCTGTTTCCACTTATGATGGTCAACATGAAGATTTAACTCCGGAACCAAGGGCCGGTGATAGTGTCACTGCATTAGATAGTTCATCATCTCGTTCTAACGTTCAAAATACTTCAATTTCTAATGGTGGTATTATGACTATTAAAGTTTATAATGGTGACGGTTTCAATTTACCATTTAACATTACTGCCAATGATCAAATTTTGACTAAATTATTATCCTCGGGGATTCCATTACAACAAAGAGACACTAATCATGACGTTGATCAATTAGCTTCTCAAATTTCAAGAATTACAATGACAAACCAAGGTACTTCATCTGAATCTTTGATTCCAAAAGAAAATGCTTCAAGTTTTATTCCGGCTACAATCTTATTACCTGGTTCTCAAAATGCTTCTCCTCTTTTATATTTCACCATTGAATTTGATAATACTGTGGCCACTATTGAACCAGAATATGGTACTATGGCAAAACCAATTTTCAATAAGATTTCCACTTTTGATGTGACTAGAAAATTACCATATATTAAGATTGATGTCTTTGCTCGTATCCCATCTATTCTTTTACCATCAAAGGCTTGGCAACAAGAAATTAGTGAATCTAATGAAAATTTAAAAGAAATTTTTGAAAAGATTAATAGTAATCAAGATATTCATTTAGATTCATTCCATTTACCTGTTAATTTGAAAATTGATTCTGCAGCAAATATTAGATTATATAATCATCATTGGGTAGAACTAGAAAATGGGTTTGGTAATATTAATTTAACCATTGATTATAAACCATCCAGAAATAAACCATTATCTATTGATGATTTTGATCTTCTAAAAGTAATTGGTAAAGGTTCCTTTGGTAAAGTTATGCAAGTAAGAAAGAAGGATACACAAAAGATTTATGCTTTAAAAGCCATTAAAAAGGCATATATTGTTTCTAAATCTGAAGTGGTACATACTTTAGCTGAAAGAACTGTATTGGCTAAAGTGGATTGTCCATTTATTGTGCCATTAAAATTTTCATTCCAATCTCCAGAAAAATTATATTTAGTGTTAGCATGTATAAATGGTGGTGAATTATTTCATCATTTGCAAAAGGAGACTAGATTCGATTTGTCTCGTTCAAGATTTTATACCGCTGAATTATTATGTGCTTTAGAAACGTTACATAATTTGGATGTCATTTATCGTGATTTAAAACCAGAGAATATTTTATTAGATTATCAAGGTCATATTGCTCTTTGTGATTTTGGTCTTTGTAAATTAAACATGAAGGATAATGATAAAACAGATACTTTCTGTGGTACACCAGAATATTTAGCACCAGAACTATTATTAGGCCAAGGCTATTCTAAAGTGGTGGATTGGTGGACTTTAGGTATATTATTATATGAAATGTTAACTGGTCTTCCGCCATATTATGATGAAGATGTGCCTAAGATGTATAAGAAGATTTTACAAGCTCCATTAAGATTTCCAGATGGATTTGATAGGGACGCCAAAGATCTATTAATTGGTCTTTTAAGTAGAGATCCAACAAGAAGATTAGGTCGTAACGGTGCTCAAGAGATTAAGGATCATCCATTCTTTAGCCAATTATCATGGAAGAGATTAATGATGAAGGGTTACATCCCACCATTCAAACCACCTGTGAGCAGTGCCATGGATACAAGTAATTTCGATCAAGAATTCACCAAAGAGAAACCAATTGATAGTGTGGTGGATGAATTCTTAAGTGAAAGTGTTCAAAAACAATTTGGTGGTTGGACCTACGTTGGAAGTGAACAATTAGGTAATTCCATGGTCCAGGGCAGAAGTATCCATTAATGAATCGTTCCTTTATTACCAGCACATTTAATCTTTCTCTTAACCGTTCATATACAATATAAACATTAACCAAGAATAAAAACAAAAAAAATATAATTTTTAAATATCGTTTATGTACAACAGCCATCTCCAATTTTTATCATAGTGCTCTGAATATTGCGTTGACCCCCTGTTAAGTCACTGTGGCTTTGTCTTTCCTTAACTTGTTTCAAATCTTTTAATATTTACCTTTAAATCGATTTTGTTTGGGTATTACCCGAAGGAAGTGAAAAATTTTTGAACTTTTGGGGGGAACCCATTTTTTTTATTCAATTTGGAATTTAAATCGATGAGCATCGCAAGGAAGTTATCACTACTGATATCAGAAGATATACGTTAACTTTTGGATTAAAGTTATTAATATTGTTTAGATTATTATTACCTGCCAGTGTTATCCCAGTAGAAAAGAAATTTAAACATAGAAAGAAGAAGAATTCCAGAATAAAAATGATGGCGTTTGAAAATACTACAAAACGGTCCTCTCAAGATGTTATGAATTCAGTCGACTCAAAGAAACGTAAAGTGGAATTTGCTAAGGATGTAACCTTGTATCCAATTTCCAATAATGATGGAGAAGAAAATACAGTCAAGAGTACCGAGGAAATTAACGGATTCTCTTCTGCCATCTATGCTAGATTTGTTAAATCTGCATTAGATGACCTTGATAAAGTATGTTTTATTAATAGTTAAAATGAAAAAATACCACCAAAATTATTCATGACTATAAAGAAATACATATGATGTTTTTGTGATTCCTGTTCCTGTCCCAATGTTGCCCCGCTCTTTTACGCACTTCTTTTTAGTCATGTTTTAATCACAACTGAATTATAATATGAGTTTTATTACTAACAACTTTACTATAATCGTTATTATTATTATAATTATAATAACGATTGATTTTTTGCGAATAGAATGATACCACACAAATAAATGTAATTGCAGATCAACTATCCCTGGGGGAGAAAAGTTCTGATAAGATTAAACCTGAAAATCTAAATATTCTTTTAGATACTCTTTCAAGTAATATTAATAGAATTGATTCTTCCAAGGGGACAGTATTGATTCAATCTTTAATATCTTTAAACAAATGGTGGCAATTACCATCATTCACACTTTCTAAATATATATATTTTATTAGAGTTCTATGTTCTAGTATACCTAAATGGTGGCAAGATGTCTCAATGAATTTAATTTCGAACTTCCCATCATTATCATTAGATGATGCACACTATCATCATGATTTATTGCATTATTTCTTAAGAATGATTCCAAGTTCAATGAATTTTATTGATTCTTATCTAGTCAAATTTTTTCCTAATAAGAATGATACCCGTAAGAGTTTAGTCAATTATATTGGCAATATCTTACATTTAACCAAATATTGCAAAGAATTAAGATTCCAAGTTTGGTCTTTAATTGTGGAAAAGATCATTTCCATTGATGTTGAATTACAAAATGAATTAGATGAAATGGATGATGACATTGAAAGTGATTTTGAGGATGAGGAAGATGAAGATGATGATGAAGATGAAGAGCGTAAAGATAAAGATGCAAGTTTAATGGATGAAGACGATGATGGAGAAGAAGAAGAAGAAGAAATGGAAGGTGTGGAAGAGTATAACGTTGAAGTGACTCAAAATATTAAAGAGTTGGCTAACAAATTAGATGCCATTTTAACTCTTGTTAGTAATAACATTAGTACTGAAGTAACGCCTGAAAGTATTGAAAATGGTGATGGTGTTTCTATTTTTAACACATTGACTACATTGTTTAAGACACATATTTTACCAACATATTACACTAGATCAATTCAATATGTTATGTTTCATTTATCACAACAACAATTAGAATTAATGGATTCATTCCTTGTCACTTTGATCGATATTTCATTTGCTCCAAATGAAACAGCTGAAAAGAAAATTAAATCATTACAATATTTAGGTTCATACATTGCTCGTGCTAAGAAATTATCAAGAACACAAATTATCTTTGTCGCTAGTTATTTAACTTCATGGCTTAATAGATATGCTATTGAAAGAGAAGAAGAAGTGGATCAACCAGGTGGTATGGAAAGATTTAAACATTTTTATGCTGCATTCCAAGCTTTATGTTATATCTTTTGTTTTAGAAGAAATCTTTTCAAAGATTTAGATGGTAATTGGGAATGTGAATTAGATAAATTTTTCCAAAGAATGATTATCTCTAAGTTTAATCCATTAAAATATTGTAATGAAAATGTTATGTTAATGTTTGCTAGAATTACTCAACATGAAGATATTGCCTACTGTTTTAGTATAATTGAAAACAATAATAATGAAAGACTAAGAGGTATTGTGGGTAAAGCAGACAGTGGTCAGAAGAACGGTGCTAATAATGTTGCTGCATCAACATCTGTTTGGTCCTTAGCTACAAGACAACAGTTTATAGATTTACAAAGTTATTTTCCATTTGATCCTCTTTTCCTAAAAACTTATAAAGAAATGATGAAAGATTATTATATTGAATGGAGTGAAGCTAGTGGAGAGTTAGAAAGTGATCATGAATCAGATGAATGATTAGAGAATTTCTATTGTAACACTTTTTGAAATCGATAAACCCCTCAAGAAAATAATCAAACTAATAATAATAATACTCGCATATTCACATTTCTCATATATTTATTCATTTCATTCCTCCCTTTCCTTTTTTAAATATTTAATTGCATTTTTACTTTTATATAATTCACATTTAATCAATGTTTTATTTTCTACTTTGTTTTTAGTTTACATTCAAGATTGTAACATGTAGAACACTAATGGAAGTATAATTATTTAACCTTATGAATATGATACTAGTAAAGAGATATTATAACACACACTCCCCCTCACTTATGCTTGTTAATTAATCATTCGCTTCTTATACTACGTTACTGCTTCTCTTTTAACAAAAAAATAAAAATATTAAAGATTTTTGAAAACAGATGATTCAAAAATACGTGTAAATGCGACTTTTAAAGGTTACATGAAAGGTTGTTTGATTTGGTTTGAGAGGGGAACGATATAAAAGGATATAGATAAGATAAACATATTTCATACCCTCCTATAAGTTTTAGTTTTCCTGTTTACATTGGTGTTAAATAAGAGAGAACTTTTGCATATTAGTATAACATATGTAAAAAAAAAAGATTATAAAAGATTAGATCAAACAGATATGTTTTTATTGATAAATAATTTGATACAATATAAAGATACAAAAGAAACCAAGTTACAAAATGGGTTTGCCCCTGGGATACCACCACCGATGGATTCAGATTCAGATGCTATAAGTTTAGCCTTTTTAATAAGTTTATCAGTAACGTTTGCCATCATTATGATCCTTTTAATTATGGTGGCTGCATATATCACATTTTGTAGTGCTGATGAATCACAATATGATGAAGAGGCTGGAGTACGTCGTCCACATGATATTGGAAACAGACGATTACCTTTAAGTGGGATATTTAAAAAAAGGCATAATGATTTATTATTGGATGCATCATTTACACAATCACCATATGGAATTGATCATTGTGGTGATGGTAGTGATGATGAAGCCGAAATTGAAGCCTTTAAAAAGATGGAAATAGAAGAGTTGAAAAAGATGTCTAGTAGTGAAACTGAATTTTATGAAAGAGCCAAAGAATTTCAAAGACAAAATCCACCTGTAGTGACTAGATTTGGTTCATTTATAAGTGATGATGATTTATTATTTTTAAAAGATCGTGGTATTCAAAGTTATTTTCTTTTACCATCAATAAATGATAATGTTGATAAAGTGGGACATTTCCTTCCAAGTTTCCTCATACAGGATAAATTAGATATTACATTTACCAAATATAATAAAAGTTCATCTACAATACTAAATTATCCATTACCATATAATAAAAGAGATGCAGTATATTTCGAAGTTAAAGTGTTTAAACATCAAAAGAGATCAAATAGTATATTTAGTATTGGATTAACCACAATCCCATATCCATATTTTAGACCCCCTGGGATGTCAAATTTTTCTATTGCATATGAATCCACAGGTAAATTAAGAATAAATAATCCATTTAGTGCTGCGACATTATTACCAAGATTAGAAGAAGGTGATATTGTGGGATTTGGATATAGATATAGAACTGGGACAATTTTTATTACACATAATGGTAAAAAATTAATGGATGTCACACAAAATGTTCATATTGATTTATTTTTAAGTCTTGGTGCCATTAATGCATCATATACTAGAACATATACAATGGATGGATTATTAGAAGATCCAGATAATATTAACTTAAGAAATAAGATTGATAATAATGGAGAGATTGATTTGGGAGCCAAATTAAATCAAAGTTATAATATACATAAGGATGAAATTGATAGTGATCTAATTGAATTAAATTTAAATTTAGGACAAATCGGATTTGTGTTTATTGAAGCCAATGTTAAAAAATATTCATTTGGTAGTGTATTTGGTGAAATTGGTATACCACCATCATATAATGGTATTGTGAATGGTAATAAAGACGTTGTATTACAAAAGGGTGATGAATTACCACCAGAATATATTAGTGATAGTGAATTAGATGAAATTGCACATCCTCGACGAGAGATATTAGAAGGTACAAGTAGTATGTTACAAGGTCCAGATGAAAATTTAGGAAAGTATAGTAGTATTAATAACAATAATAATAAGAATAATAAAAATAAGAAGAATAATAATAATGACTTAAATCTCGTAGAGGATACAGATAGTACAGAGACTACACCATTAATATCTCTTACAAATAAATCAAAACGTGTTAAGAAAAATTCCAAGAGACATAAGAAGAAAAAGGGTAAAAGAAGAGGTTAAATTATCGAACAAATTTTATTGATATTTATGTGTGTATATTTATATATATATTTATGTTACAGTACATATGAGATAAGATTAACGTTTCTTTTTATTTTTATTTTTGTTTTTGTTTTTGTTTTTCTTGTTCTTTGAATCTTTGTTTTCTGTAGAAGTGGTAGTAGTATTTGTTGTATTATTATTGTTATTATTTTTTGTAATAGGCTTAAATTCTGGTATCTTATCATTAATTAAAAGAGTACTTAACCCAGTGATATTATAATTTTTCAAATTTTTTTTATTGACTTGTTTCTTGTTCTTGTTTTTAATTTGTCTTTTCAAAATACCATTAGGTATAATGGAAACCCCATTTGGACCCATTGCATTTAATATTCTTGAAACATCTTTGATTTTATTTGTCTTATATTTATAATGAGTAGATAAATGTGAATTATTTGTCTTGAATGTAATCTTTGAATGATTATTATTTACTTGGGAAGTTTCATTAATTTCATTATTTGGTGGTTGATATGTTATTGAAATAATACTTTGTGATGGATTAATTTTAAATAGATCCACACTATTTAAGATAAAACTATCAATTGGTTTTGTTGCCATTGTATTGTTGAGTATCTATGTGTATGTATATCTATTATATATTCTTTAATAATATGTGTTATTTAATGATATAAATGTGTTTCCACTCAAGAAGAAACGTTTGTTAAACAATTTTTTTAGTGATATAACGGTCACGTGCAGTTTGACCTAGTTGATATAATTCCATATAATATTGAAAGTATATTGTATAGTGTTAAATAGTTAGTTGAATTAGATCATTGCCAGCGCTGAGATATGATAGTGATGTACCACTAACTAATTGAAAGAATGTAAGAATGTAAGATAAGAGATTGTAAGGTTATAATATTTATGTGGTTAACGCCCCGCACTCACCTAAAAGGCATGGCTAGATAGTTATCTTAGCTCCCCACTGTCAACATTTAGTATACATAATATCTATCTAAGTAACTTCATATACAAGTGTATATATTCATATATATACACTTGTATAGTAGTAGTATTAGGGATATTTGATTATATGTGTGTTGCTGACGTATTCAGTGACAGCTGTCCCTTCCGCGGATTTAATAGAATATCCCCACTTTCAAATTTCCGTGGCTCCGCGGAAAACACCGCCATTCAGTGGCGAAAAAGTTCAAAAAACGGCCGTGTTAAAATGCAATTCAAAATGCCAAAGACCCGAGTTTGTATCGAATTTTAATTAAATCGATTTAATCGATTTAACCCAGGCAATTTTCATTGTATGGCTATTGTATAGTTATTGTGTTTTGCGGGGTGTTGGACGCATTTCGTTTAAGTTTGACAAATATTGTATTGTTCTCTGCCCCGTCCCCTTATTCTGCTGCCAACTTTATTTTCTTTGTGCTGTTGTTTATTTCCTTTCTAATTCCGCGGTCCGCGGAATTAATCATCTGTCTACTTACTTTGCAAATTAATTTGCCCCGTTAGCTATCTATTGTCCATTGCTTTAAGGCTTATTTTCAACTTCTGAATATTTATAAACGGGGCGGTAAGCAACTATATATATATATATGTATACATTATATATTATATATTATATATAGTTGCCAAGAATATAAATATATATATATATATATCCATCGAGAATTCTATCAACAAGAGATATATCAATTGCAGCGTGGTTGCTTTTATTTCATTCTCTCCCTGATAATAGGTACTACATATTATTAGTATCATTATTAGTATCTTTTGTAGAGATATCAATTAATAAGTTATTTCAATATATCTATATCTCTCACTCTCTAATATACAAGTGCTGTTTTCTTTTCGATTGTTTGCTTTCGTTTCGGTTTTTCAAATTAAAGAAAAAATTAAATTGAAGAAAATAAAATAATAACAGTCTAAAACCTCATCACTTTTACGAATAACTTAAAATAAATTAAAGGATATCAAATAAAATATAGTATTATTATTATATCTATAAACAAACTATACTGATCCATTTATTCAAACTGATTTTACTCTACCATATTGCTATAAATATCTTTACCCTCATTGTGTGTTTTGTTCATTTCTTTGCAGATCACTCCTTTAAAAATATTGAATGAAATATTGAAATATAAAAAAAACTATGAGTTCGTTAAATAATAATAATAAAACTATTAAATCAACTAGATTTGATCTATCTAATAGTAGGCATAATCAAATTAATAAGAACAAAAATAATAACAAAAATTCATATTCATTAGATTCAACATTATATTCAATACCATCTTCATCTGAATCAACTAGTACTTCGGATTCAAATTATACAATAACTTCTCCATATTCAATCTCGGATTCAAATTCTGATATATCAAATTCTGATAATCATACGGCGAATAGTAATAACTTATCAACAAGTAATTTGAAAAATATGGTTAATAATACAATAAATAATATTACAAATGAAAGAAATTATATTTCAAATAATAATAATAATAATAGATTATCTCCTAATTCAAATAATAATAATAAAAATAATACATTCGCACCAAGACAATCTACTGAATTAGAATATTCTGCTGATATTAGGCCTTTATCTTTTAAAATGAATAAACATAATACTACTACAACTTCTTCTTCTTCACGTAGAAGATCTCCTTCATTAGATACTATTCAGGATAATGATAACAATTTATATTCAATTGATATTATTAAAGAAAAATTAAATAAAATTAGAGATCCAAATCATATTAATAATAATAATACAAATAACACAACTAATAATACAAATAATAATAATGACTGGAATTATTCTTTTTTCGATAAAGATCAATTTACAAAATATTTAGAGAAACCTAAATATATCAAAATTTATCATAGTAAAAATAAAATTGGTGCATTTGATAAATTATTTCTTGCACAAGAATTAAATACAAATTTATTACCACAGTCAACAAATTTATCACCATTAGATAAAATTAATTCAAGAAGATTAAATGGTGGTAGACTTTCAATATCATCATCTGATTCAAATTCTTATAATAATAATTACACTGTGAATAATACTACTAAGATAAATAGTAATAATGGTAATGGTACAAATTCAAAGACAATAATGTCATTAAAATTCAGTAAAAATGGTAAATATATGTCTGCAGGTAATAAAGATGGTTCAATAAGAATTTGGAAAGTAATATCTTCTCCAACAGAAAGATGGGAGTTAAATAATAATATTGATGAAGATCAAGATCTTTTACTTAAAAATAAATTATTGAATCAGGCCAATCATAATATATCTACAACAACCACATCAAATACATCAAGTAAGACATCATTTGAAAGTTCAATAAGTAATGAGTCAAATGAATCAATTGGATTATATGCTCCAGTGGTAAATCCAACACCAATTAAATTTTTTAAAGAACATAATCAAGATATATTGGATATGGATTGGTCCAAAAATGATTTTCTTATATCTGCATCAATGGATAAGACTGTAAAACTTTGGCATATTGAAAAATTTCAATCATTAAAGACTTTCCAACATTTAGATTTTGTCACAAGTGTAAGGTTCCACCCCACTGATGATAGATTCTTTATTTCTGGTTGTTTAGATCATAATATTAGATTATGGTCCATTGTTGATAATAATGTTTGCTATAGATATGATTGTCGCGATTTAATTACATCTTTAACAATCTCTGATGATGGTCATTTTACTATTGTAGGTACATTTAATGGATTTATTCATATCCTAAACACTAAAAATTTAATTCCAATTACTGCATTTCATTTAACTGATAAAGCCACTCAAGGTGAACATTCAAAACCTTATGAACAATTAAATCTTCATAATAAAGTATTTAAAGGTCCAAGAATTACTGGTATTCAAATAATTAATAATAATAATAACAATGATAAAGAAATCGTTAAGAGTAAGGCCAATGGTTCAAATATAAATAAACAAATTATTATTACATCAAATGATTCCAGAATTAGAGTCTTTGATGTTAAAACAAAGAAATTAATTGAATTTTTAAAAGGATTTAATAGTGGTTCATCACAACATTTAGCTCAATATGTTAAATTTCATAATAGAGGATTTGTTGTTTGTAGTAGTGATGATCATTGGGTTTATGGTTGGTCATTACATTCACATGATAAGACTAATGATAATGAGAATCAAAAGAAGAAAAAGAAAAATAATAATACAACTAATAATAATAAAATTTTACCATTTAAATTATCAAAAATTTTCCCCACACATCATGGTAATAGTGATCATTCAGCAAAGAAAAATTCAAGATACTTATCATTTCATGCACATCATTATCCAGTGACTACCACTGTTATTGCACCTGAATCTACTTCAAAAGTTTTATCATTATCTAATGATTTTATTTGTGAATTAACATTACAATATTTAAGAGATTCCAAAAATTCAAATGATAATAATAACACAACACAATCAGATAAGAAGAAATCAAATAAAAAAAAGTCTAAGAGTAATAAAAGTCTATTAGATGATAAATTAATTAAATCTAGTTTTGAACATAATTTACCTGATCCAGCAAGTATTATTGGACCAATCATTGTTACAAGTGATTCACAAGGTATTATAAGAATATTTAGATTTGATATGCGTCAAGATGTTAGAAAAGGTATTTTAAATCTATTGAAAAGACAAGATGCTTTGACTAATAATAATAATAATAATAATAATAATAATAATAATACAATGGATCAATCAATAATTTCATCTAACAATACATTAACAAATTCATTCAGTAATGGTAATAACAATCATAATAATAACAATACTCCAACACCTCCACCAAATTTTGGACGTGCAAAATCTAAGAGTTTAACTAATATTCCCCTTCACGATAATATTAATAATAACAGTAATAATAGCATTCTTCTTACTAATAATAATAACAATAATAATAATAGTGTTAATGATAATAAAGAGCATAATGATAATAATAATAACATTAGTAGTAATGATAGTTTTTGTCCCAAGAAAGGTAGTTTTTCTAGTATGTTTGGGAAACTTAATGGTAGTGATACAGATTCAAAGAATGGTGGTGGTGATGGTGATATGTCCAACCATCATCAGATGAAATCACCACGTTTAAGTAGAAATAGTGGATCATTCCCCAGAATTATGGAAGAACAAGACAGAAGAAATAATAAGAAAAACTTAATTGATTCAAAGGATAACTCCAATAGTAATTCAAGTTCAAGAAATAATACAATAAACAGTTTATCCGCATTAAATTTACGTTGTTCCACATGTAATGGTACAAATTTTGAACCTCTGGGTAAGAATTCTTTGGGACAAAGGGATCTGGGCTATTGTTGTGTGGATTGTGGTACAATCTTAAACAATTTCAGGTAAACACACCTTTATATATATTAACTAACTGATACACTTAACCCATATATATATATTAATAGACTACTCTTTCATATTACTCTTGTAATATTGCCTCGAATTACGTATTAATTTATGTATTCACTATACAAACTGCGAGGCCGGAAACGGCGCACCCTGCCGGCGTTATTTCTTTTTGCGTGGGCCAAAGAGGGAATTTTTCACCGGAGCTGACTCACTATGGGATTTCCAAAGGCAAACACGATATTGTTTACAAAGATTTGAAATATTTTCTTAAAGATCGTTCGAGCAATCTTCGAGATTATATATATTTGATCTTCAGCGATGGATGGAAGAGTTTGTTTATAAGCAGATGCATCTTTTGGGCGTGATGGTTTCGAATTGCTATTGCAAGGAACAAATATAATTACAACAAGTTAAAAAGATAATAAGGCACGTATATAATGTCCTCTAATAATATAGAAGTTGCAAAGGTTGAAAAACCAATTGAAAAGACAGATGCTCAAAAGATTTCTAAATTTGGGTCCTTCGTGGCAGGTGGGTTAGCCGCCTGTTTTGCCGTTACTGTCACCAACCCAGTGGAAGTGGTTAAGATTAGAATGCAATTACAAGGTGAAATGTCTGCCGTAACACAAAAGATTTATAAAAATCCAATTCAAGGTATTGCTGTCACATTCAAAAATGAAGGTATTAGAGGTTGTCAAAAGGGTCTTATCTCTGCTTATATGTATCAAATTGCATTAAATGGGTCTAGATTAGGGTTTTATGAACCAATTAGATTAGCATTAAATAGAAATTTGTTCCCAGATCAAGAAGCTCACAAAGTACAAAGCGTTGGTGTTAATATGTTCTCTGGTGCATTCTCTGGTATCATTGGTGCTGTGGTTGGATCTCCATTGTTTTTAGTGAAGACTAGAATGCAATCCTATTCTACTGCCATTCAATTAGGTGATCAAACTCATTACACTGGTGTTTGGAATGGGTTATCCTCAATTTATAAACAAAGTGGGTTCTTAGGTCTTTTCAAAGGTGTTGATGCCGCTATCTTAAGAACTGGGTTCGGTTCCTCTGTACAATTACCAATTTATAACACTGCTAAGAATTTCTTATTGAAAAATGATATTATGGAAAATGGTCCAGGTTTACATTTAACCGCTAGTACTATTGCTGGGTTAGGTGTTGCTGTGGTAATGAACCCATGGGATGTTATCTTAACTAGAATTTATAATCAAAAGACAAATAAATATAAAGGTCCAATTGATTGTTTTGTGAAAACTGTTAAGATTGAAGGTCCAATGGCATTATATAAAGGGTTCCAAGCTCAAGTGTTTAGAATTGCTCCACATACCATTTTATGTTTAACTCTTATGGAACAAACAATGAGTTTTGTTTATTCTATTGAAAAGAGAATCTTAGGTCATGATTAATTAACCCAATTTCAACAAACACTTTTCTCTTTTTTATGAAAGTAATAACTTATGAAAAACGTTTCATCACTCATTAGCAAACATATACTGTTATGCTTTGCTTATTATTTCATTAAACTTTTAATATATACTATATAAAAAGCTATAGATTTTTTTTGAATTGTTATTATGCATTATATAATATAGAATAGATAGATATTCAGATAAATAAAAAATATGGGAATAAATTAATTTTGATGAGGTTTTTCGTGGTTATCTCTTCCAATCTTTATTGTCTTTATCACTTTCTTCTTTTCTCTCTTGGATCTTTCCTTCACTTTAGATTCATCTAATTTCTGTAAATATCCATTATAAACTACCACTTCCGCCAGAAGTACTAATATACCAAAAAATAAACATAATAATATCCTTATCTCCACGGAGAATCTACTTGACGATCCTGACCAATACCATATGGCAAAGACAACAGATACTACACTAAGTAAGATATTGAATACTGTTGTGATTTGTTCTCTAATTTGTTTATTCATTTGTGAGGGAGTCATATTAATGGCATCAGGATTATCTATTCTTGAATCATGAATGTTTTTAACTAGTGGTTCTTCTTTAATCATATCCTGATATTCCTTTTCTTCTAGTTTATACTTCAACGAATTCAATTGTTTCTTAAATTCAGGTGAATAATTCGAACCTGGTTGACGTTTGGGTTTAAATTGAAATTCTAATGGGGTTAAAAGATGTTTGATATCATGTTCTGGGTTGGTTGTGTTAGCTTTATATTTGTTATATAATTCGATTAATGCGTGGATGGAAATACTCTTGTCCTCCTCAACTAAGTTTGTTAATTCTTCGTCCGTGATAAGTTTATCATGATTTAACTCCTTTAAAAAATCAATTAACTGCGTATTTATCTTAATCTTGAACATGATGGTGTAGAATGGTGGAGTTGCCTAAGTCTCAATTCCTTCTTATTTTCATCTACACAACCTTAGGGTTGACATATTTCCAATTTGATGGCTTTTTCAATATTTAAAATTTCAAGAATCCATTTTTCTTAATTTAAATGTCAAAAGATTACCTTAAACCATGTTACACATTAAAATAAAAGGGCATTATATACAGCAAATTGGGACTAGTAATGGTATTATTTTACAGTTTACTTAAATGACCATATTTTTCGTTTGTTTTTGATACCAATATCGGTGAAATACGTTTGTAAGTTGCAGTGAATACAAGCTTGTTTTTTTATGTAAACTCACCTTTTGAAAACATATTAATTTTTAATTTAGTGTTATAAAATTTGGTGTTTCCGTTTATTAACATTACCGAAGATGTAATTCAACTTATTTGAAATTTGTTGATTTATTCTAGGATGTATAAGCATTTTAAACCATTTCGTAGACTTAATTTTTTTCAGAAATAATAATATTTTTGGAAAAATATAAAACTTCATTTTCGTAATTTTACCTTAAAAATAACATAAGTCCTGAAATACTATTTAATATGTTTTAGTTGTAATCATACGTTTTTTTTAAAAATGTTTTATAGAACGATTCTAAGTCTTAAATAGGAAAATAAGCAAGTAAAATTTTTTTTTACTAAAAGATCAAAAATATCTGTAATTCGCAGCTAAGACACTTTTTGTATTACCCATATAGTATATCAAGATATTAAGAATATTGAATTATTTGCAAGATATTTCCTAAAACAAATTTCAGACCTTTAGATATTTGTTATTGAAAACTTTCACATGATGTAAGTAAATTATCGATCTTATCAGGTACTTATCTTAAAATTGTAATATATTAAAACCTATAATACGGTGATATTTACCTATTTAGGTAATATCTCCGAAAGCCGATTTATGATAATTATCCGCCGTTCAAGAGATAAGTTCAGTCCCTTACAGGAACGAACAAACGGCGCCTTTCCTACTAAATAAACGACAACATCGTCAAGTTTACAATTAATATATAAACAGCATATTATGTAGCTTAAGTTGTGTACAGGATAGGTTCAGTCTAAGAGAACCAAGTCGAATTGTATATTCATTTAAAAGATCCATCAGGTATACTATATTTGTTTAAGTAAAATCTACTACATTACAAAAAATTAAGAAAATACGGGCGTGTGGCGTAGTTGGTAGCGCGCTCCCTTAGCATGGGAGAGGTCTTGGGTTCGATTCCCAACTCGTCCATTTCTTTTTTTTGTTATGATTTTCAATCAACAAAATTTCTAAGCTCTTAATTTTTTAATTTTTTGTTCTACAAAATTCTTTGAATTTCGAAGGGGCGGTAAACGTTTAATTAATTGAAATATTTAAAGAAGAGGTTGAATAAGCTAAATTAAAGTTAATGATATTACAACCACTTCGGTTACAGGAAAGACACGCTTAAATAATCTATTGATCATTCAAACAATCAGAACAACAAGAGATGTCTACCAAAGCTTTACTTCCAAAAGTCCAATGGGCTCAAAGATCTAATGAAACTGATCCAGAAAAAAATTATATTTTATTAACTATTTCAATTACTGATTGTGAAGATCCAGTGTTAGACATTCAACCAACTTATTTAGATTTAACTGCTAAATCTAAAGGTCATGTTGGTGATGAAGTGATACATGAATATAAATTACATATCGATTTTTACAAAGAAATTGTTCCAGAAAAGACTTTACATAAAAAGGCTAATGGTCAACATTATTTCCTAAAAGTGTTTAAAAAAGATTTAGAAATTGAATATTGGCCAAGATTAACCAAGGAAAAGATTAAATATAACAATATCAAGACTGATTTCGATAAATGGGTTGACGAAGATGAACAAGATGAAGTTCCTGAAGAAAATGAAATGCCAGGTATGGATGCTTTAGGTGCTGGTGCAGGTGCTGGTGCGGGTGGTGCCGGTGGCATGGATTTTGCTGAAATGTTAAAGAATATGGGTGGTGCTGGTGCTGGTGCTGGTGGTCCAGGTGGCATGGACATGGCTGAAATGTTAAAGGGCTTAGGTGGTGCAGGTGGTGCCGATGGTCCAGGTGGTATGAATATGGCTGATATGTTGAAGAACATGGGTGGTGCTAGCGGTGCTCCAGATTCTGACGCCGATGCTGCTGCTGGTAATGCTGAATCAAAGGATATGTTCTCTGGTGAAAAAGCCAAACAATTCGAAGAATTAATGAATAAAATGAAAAGCCAAGGTTCTGATGCTGACCATAAAGATGGGGATGAAGAAGATGGTGATGATGAAAAAGTTGAAGAAAACAATTAGTTTTAATTAATCTTTTCAATTCCTTTTTTTTCGTGTCACTTAGTACTCATATTATTATTATTTTTTATTATGTAATTTTAAATCAAAAACCTTAAGTTGCTATTCTCATATAACTATTCCCTAAAGTATAATGCATTTAATTTCCTTTTAATATTTCAATTCTGCTTAAATTATATTATAGATAGTTGTAAATTATACATTATTTACTTTCAATGAACTCTATATATCTCAAATAGAAAAAAAATTAATTACGTTGTATTTTTTTAAATGAATGTTAGCTCCTTTGTCACTTCAGTGACAAATGGGGATTCTATAATATTATTAATATCCCATCTTTTATTTTTTCTTGTTAATGTATTGTTTACAATGTCTTTCCCAACCATATTGATATCTTTCATCTTATTCCATCTCCATTCAAAACTGGCAATTCTATGTGATGTAGCCCTTCTTCTTTGTCTTATATTGGCATTAACTGGTGGATCAAAAGGTAAACGATCTTCTAATAAACAATATAATATAACACCCATGGCCCAGGAATCACTTAATCGTCCATCATAAGGAACCCCCATCAAGATTTCTGGTGAAACATAATCCTCTGAACCACACCTGGCAGTACATAATTCATCATAATTGTCAATTTCTTTGCAAAGACCAAAATCTGTTAATTGAATAATATTGGTGTTTAAATAATGAGCTCTCTCTGATTCATTATTTGCCTTTAATTTAATCTCATCTAATGAACATGTAAGTAAGATATTTTCTAATTTTAAATCTCTATGAATGATTAAATTATCATGAAGATATTTAACAGCTAAACTTAATTCAGCAAAAATTCTTTGTACTAATTGCGTCTCTAGATTACCATTACATTCTGTTAAAGCATTTAAAAGATCTCCACCATGACAATATGATATAATGATATCACAATCAGGTATTCCCGCCACTGTTGGCTTTTCTTTATTTGACATGTTATTGTTTTGTTTTAACAATGTTGTTAGTGGGGTCTTATCTGTTAAAAATATTGGATTATTAATCCCATAGAGATGGATAATGCAAGGATGGTTCAATTTTTGTAAGACAGATAATTCTCTTGTTAATGAACTTTCAAAGCTTGATAATAACTCATTATTATGACCATGATGATTTAAATAGAATAAATTATCAGGATAAATAATTTTCTTAACTGCCACTAATTTTGCATTTGGATTGCTTGGTTTTTGATCTAAATTTTGATATAATTCTACCACACTAAAATTACCTTTACCAATTTGTTTAATTCTATTTAATTTTATCGTTTGGTCAAATTGTGGAGGTACAAATACTTCTAATATATCAATGTTGGAATCAGTAAATTTATTAATCTCAATTCCTTTTTGATCTGTACTAATTTGACTACTTTCATCTAATTTTGTACTGCTGGTTCCCAACCCTAATGGCTCTAAATCTTCCCCTACTGTAGGCAAAGAAGATATACGCTGCGGTGATATTGATGGTGCTGGAACCAATTCCGAAACAATACGATGTTCAGATTTCAATACCTCATCTAAATTTCTGGAATCTTTATGTTGATTATTAAGGTTATTAATCTCATTCAATTCAAAGTTTCTTAACGCACCGACCTTATCTCTTCTTTTTTTAATATGGATCTCTGAAGTCTGTGGTAAATAAACTGAAGGCTTTTCTTGTTTTGCGGGAGGTATTATACCACTAAGACCTAAACCTTGTATAGGAGACGATGGTAAATAACTCATTGGTGTGGGAAATATTTGAATATTATCAAATTGGGGCGTGTGTTGTAGACCTTGAGGACTTGTTACAACAGCTCTACCATCAATGCTGTTATTTTGTATCTTACGTTCACCATCTAGATTTGTATTTAACTGTTGTAATCGTGGTGTCTTAGGTTTATTTCTATCATTTTTAAGATATTGGGCATAACCTTCTTGATTCATCTTGAAAGAAACAATGTAGTACAGTCTTTTTTTAAACAATCAGTACAGTTCTACTCAAAATACTATTCCTTCTATTGATCTAAATAATAGTACTTAAGTTACTATCTCGTTAATCAGTCGCTTTTTAGTTAATCATAAACAAATCCTTTCTGCATCGCAATTTCTTGAAAACAAAAAAAAAACATTCCTTAAAAAATTAAGATCGATTTGATGTTTAAGATCAGATTCGATGAGAGATCACATTAGAACTATTGAGTAGAAGTTACACAATTTTTTTTATATTAATATTACAAAATAAAGTCATTAAAGATTATTCAGGTTTAACTTTCTTCTTCTTTGTAGTCTTAGATAATTGACTCAAGATATCGCCGCCTACTACTTTTCTCTTCTTACCTTGTTGTGCTTGTTTCTTATCATATTTAGCTTGTTGTTCATGACGAGTCTTGGCGCCCAACTTTTGTAATTCTTCGACTTTGAATTTTAATTCCTCATTTTCAGGGTCATCAATGGTTTCCAACCATTGTAATAATTCAATTTCTTCTCCATAACCATTATCGTCCCTATGGGGAGTTTCCAGTATTAAAGGAATTTTTTCAAATCTTTGATCATGGGCTAACCATCTAAATGGTTCTAACCCTATGAAGCCTTGACCTAATTTCTCATGAAGATCTTGACAAGATTCACGTGGAGCCTTTGAATCATTAATATGCATTGATTTTAAGTAATTGAATCCAATAATTTCATCAAACTGTGTCCAAAATTTATTAAAACTTTCTAATGATGATTGAATATCGTAACCTGAGGCAAATGTATGACATGTATCCACACAGACCCCAATTCTTTCTTTATTATCAATGATATCAATAACATCACGTAAATCTTCCAATTGATTACCAATAATATTATCTTTCCCAGCCATATTTTCTAATACGATAATAACAAATTTTGTTTCTCCAATGGCTTTATTTAAATATTTAGCTAATTGTTTTAATTGTAATTTAACACTACCACCTTTCAAGGCGCTACCTGGATGTAAATTATAATGTCCAATACCTAATTGTTCACATCTATGTAATTCATCAATTAATTGTGAATATGCCTTTTGTGCCTTCTCTTCATCTGGGTTACATAAATTAATGAAATAATGACCATGTGGTAATATATCAACAAGTGGATCATATTTACATTTTTCACAATTTAATTTAAATTTATCAATTTCTTCATCAGTTAATGGTGGTGATTCCCATTTTCTTGGTGATTTTAAAAACATGGCAAAGGATTGACAACCTAATTTATTTGCGTTTAATACACTCTTTGAGATTCCACCTGCGGTGGAAACATGAGCACCAAATTTATATTTTGTAGTCACGGATTTTACAAAGGACATTTTGAGTTGTTCATTTGGAAATGATAATAGTTTAACTACTTTTCAATTATATGTGGAGTGAGGGTGAAGATTCTACCTCTCTTTACTTGAAAAAAAAAATAATAAAATTTAAAGTGTCGAATTTCTATATTTTTTTGATTATAAATAGGTAAGAAAAAAAAATCTATATGATAATAATAATAATAATACACACATAAGCTGGTTAAAAGTTATGGTTAATCTGATAAATTCTTGCTTAAATAATCAGAATAAAGTATCATAATTCTATCTAAATCCAAGTCTCTTAGTTTATTTAATTGAATAAATTGTCTTTTCAATCTTTGTAATTTAGCTAAATTAATATTAATGGAATTTAAATCTACAAAAATACAATTTGGATCATCTACATCATCACCTTGAATCATAATTCTAGTCAGTTGACCCGCACCCAAACTATTACCAATTGAATCTTGTTCTTTTAAATGTTCTAATATAATTTTATTAACTTTTGAAGTTTCAATTTCTAATAATTGCATAAAATTTGATTGTTTTGCTGGTTTTAAAATAGTGACAGAATTTGGTTTTAATATATTTGATTTATTATTCATTGAATTTAATTTATTAAGACCATTTAATGACATTGGTGAAGATTGTCTTGTTGAATTTTTTGACCCATTTGATGAAGAGAAAATAATGTTATAAATTGAGTCAATCATATTATTATCTTTGAAATCATCATGTGGTGCTAAGATTGGGAATAATGGAGAATCCCATCTATTTGTTTCATTTGGTTCTTCAAATCTTGCAACTAAATCATTTAATAATTTATCATCCCAATGAGTATGATCTAATGATAAATCTTCTTTTCTATTCCATTCTTGTACTTGATTCAAGGGGGACATAACATGAATACAAATAAATGACGTGGATAAATTTTTCACTTCACAATGTAGTTGATATCTTGAACCTTTAATATAATTTAATGAATCCACAATAACAATATTTGATCTTGAAAGATCTCTTCTTACAGCAGATGTAATTTTAGACCTTAATTTTCTTTCATCTTGTGATGTAATATAATCATTATGTTCAATACCTAATGATTTATCAGAATGTAAGATGACTTTGTAATTAGATAAAGATGAATCAGATTCAATCTTTTCATTTAGTAATTGAACTAATTTATTAACATAAGTAGTCTTACCAGAAGATGGGTACCCAGTGAAAAGAATTAATGGCATGTTAAAAGCTTAAACGGTAAAAAAACAATCCTAGTCCTTAGTTCTATTCTACTTTGACTTAAATGTATAGAGAATTTTCCATTTTAATAGATTTTTCCCCACTATATCTGTTTTAGCGATGAGCTTTTGTTACAACTAGATTTTTGGCATCACTGAAATTTTTCTTAATTTTTTTTTTTCAAAAACTAACCAACTTTATTTTTGTTGACCCACAGAAGAGTCGAATGGGCCAAGTTTTGGAATTAAGCGCTTTCCTTTGCACACATATAATACCATTTAAGATGAAATAAGAGAATAAAAAAAAATAAAACAAGCAAAAACACAGCATAAAAAATATTTCTGTAACTTTAATTCCAAGATGGAAAGATGAGAAGGAAAGATCTGTAAACTATTTCAAGATTTGCCCCCCTTACATGAAATTAAAAAACAAATGCCTTTAAAATTCTTTCCCCTTCTAACTTTACTCTCTCTCTCTCTCTATACACATCTGTAATTTGAGTGAATTTTGTATAAGTTTCTTCTTGTTATTACTATCCCCTATTGGGAAATTTGTGATTTGCTTAGAGCCTTGTATGGAAGAAGAAGAGTGGGGTAGTGGTCTGATGGTTTAAAGATTTGGCTAAACCTCTAATAGATCATCTCTAGTAATTGTATAAACTTATTTAAGTTTCCTATTGCGGTAAGCCCCTCTTAGTAATTAGGAACCAAGATTGAAACAAAAGAGTATAATTAACATACAATAGACAAATGTAAAAGCACAAAACAAATGTAAAGTTCCTGTACGGCCGGATCTTGTGAACAACAATAGTAGGCTCACTCCTTTGTATTAACAAGAAAATTTCCCTCTATCAAAAAAATACAAACACAATTGAAATTTTTTTTGGCAGTAAGAAACGGTACATCACCCCATTTAATCTTGAATTTGTTAAGTTTCCTTAAATTTTTCCCCTTTGTTTTTGCAATTTCCTCCCCGCACTCACCCCGAGGTGAGAAAAGATTTGCTTTAAATTGAGAAAAAAGGATTTTAAAGACTTACCTCAAGGGGAAAGGATAACACCAATATAATAGTAAGCCGAGAAATCGGCTGTTGGTATGGTTACCATCAGCTGATGACAAGCGATTTTTTGTCGGCCAAAGGAGGCACATATGTCCAAGGCAACAAACCAACTATTAATATCAGAAAAGAAAAACCACAGAGAGAAAGGAGTTAAGAGCAAGGGTCTAAAACGATATATCCGAAATTAAAATGTTTTTATACAGAGAGGTAAAAGAAGGTCCCGGTCAAATGGAATTTACAGTAGTCTCCTATACAAGTGTGTGTGAATTTAACCCCGTAATAATTAAGACCAAAACAATAGAATTCTCTTCTACCCTTGTGAAAAAAAGTTATGAAATCCTCTACTTTCATCATAATACTCTTTTATCACCCGTAGATCCGAGTTATGCATAACAAAATAGTTTCTTACATCATTACTCTCTTTTGTTAAATTCTTATACTGTGTAAGTCCAGCCATTTGCAATAAGCTTAGTAAAGAAAAAAAACATTCAAAAATGTAAGATTTTTTCTTGTTTACTTAATAGATATCACTTGATCAACCTGTACATTCCCAACTTCAGTACAATAGATAGAGAGACAGAGAGTGTACAATAACAAACAAGGTTGGATCGGATATGAAATGTAAACAATATTAACGTTTAGATTATACTACTGTACAAAATTTTTTGGGTGATGATCTTCTTCAAAGCAAAAATTCCCTTTCAATAAAGGGAAAACAATAGGTTTTTTATTGTTTTTTTTCTTTGTGTGTAAGTAAATCTTTGTCGGCTTTCCTCCCTTTATTGATGTCTTTAATTCATGAGTTATTTCCTCATTGGGAATTTTTAGTTTAATTTGGGTAAATTAACTACAAATAAATAAACGCAAAATAGTCAGTAGGGGAATATTTACCATCCATTTTAAAATTAATTAATCTCTTGGTATTAAAAGTTTCCTAGTTTTCTACTAATATTTTTTTTGTTTGTTAAAACTTAATCTTTAAATAATTAATAGGAAAATCTTTTTGCATAATAGAATAATAGAATGATAAATTTAATATCATCTCTATTACATGAATAAGAATGTTTTATTAATATTACTATATTTTTTTTTGATCAATGCTTAATATCATTAATGTAAGTAACTTTACGGGGTTAAGCCACTATATGGGGTTAACAATTGATAATGAGATCATTTAAAATCAATTTTTAGTATCTTGTTTTTATTATATTTTGTATAGAATATAACCATATATTTGAATGTGACAAATTTAAAACTTTTATAGTGAAGAATAATGACATACAAATCACACAGTTTAGACAGACCGACTTTTCGGAATTACGGGGAAAAAAATTTAATATAAAGAAAAAAATTCTTAGTTACATGACACAGCGACAGTGCTTAGTAGTAAGTAATAGTATATAATAATATTTTGTAGAGTATTCAATGCATATTAAATGAGATTTTTTTTATTAACGGCACAATGGAGGTATAAGCCGTGTAGTAGTTTTTCTTTCTTTCTACAGGGACAAGGGGACATCCGGATCAAATCACGGAGAAGTAACTTTAAGAAACATATCACCAAACAATAGTTTATATTACCCAAATTGAGAAGACACACTTATCAGTTACAGGGAAAGGGGCGCAAATGATGACGTGGAGTTACGCACATGGCCTTCTATTGTAGTTTTGATTGTTCTGGCTGCAGCCTGACCCCTCCTTTTATTTATCCGGGTGTATTGTGTTTCTGCAACACTCTATTGTCTAGCAATGTGCGGTGTTTTTTCGTTTAATGTATAGTTATTCAATAGAAAATACACAAATTTCTGATTTTGTTATTCCCGAGAAAATTATAATAATGAGAATAACAATAGACATAAAATGGTTCCTCAAATTTCTCTTTGTAAATTCTTGTCAAAAAAGTTCCAAACTAATGGGCTCTGTTTTATTTTGGTATTTAATTTCTTTTCTTGGGCCTCCGCTAACTCCTTATTTCCTCACTATTAGTATAGTTTACGTACCTGTCGGATATAATCACGCTCTCCCTGTCTTTTCGGTTGAACAATACTCATTCAAATACATTTTTTTTCGAACATAATAGACACAAATCCAGACATATTGTTCCCCAGAAGGCAGACAATACGCAGCAGCTATTGTTTGGTATTAGTTGGTAGAATGACAAGTTTAGACAATAGACGTTTACAATGATAGGAAAGTTAAACTCCAGGGTATTGTTGTTTCTGTTGTTTCCCGTCTTTTCTCCTTGAGAAGCAACCGTTTGCTTTTGTTCACACTGGACTTCCCTGTCCTGTCGAGAGAAAACAAAGCAATTTTGATTGTTGTCTCGAGCGAGATTTTATTCTTTCTTTTCTTAATATTGTAAGTGTGTTGTGAAAAACATGTCAAGGAAACGAAAAAAAAAACACCACTACTGTTAAATTTAGTTCTTCGTCAATTGCTGATTTACTTAGACGTATATATAGACAAGGAAGGATACCGTTTCTTGCAGGATATGGGATATATTTCTCTCTTTCTCACTTCTTTCCTCCATCTACTTCTTAATTCCTTTCTCCCTTTTTTCAACCATTTAACCAAACGCAAATTCTTACCACTACTAACCATCAAACAGCACAACTGCATTTGTAGCGTGATTCAAAGTTCATAACAAAGTTTATTTACTATTCAAAGCCAACTTTAACAATCAAATCATTCTCCCTTCCACTCTATCTCTCCGCTTTCACCCTCTTTTCAAATCCTCTTTTCAATTGTCACTAAAATTTAATTTTCTGTTTTTTTAAAAGAGCTCGACTTAATTATTATAATCTAATAACAATAATACAACCACTAATTCAGTTATATTTGTTTTTGCGATTGTTTTTTTTTTTGCTATTATATCTTTCTGTTCCACAATAAACCCTTTTTTACATAAATAAAGTGTGTTTACAAATCAAGTGTTAAAAGCGAACAGATTATCCATTCCTCCCCCCTAATATAAATATCTAAAGCATATCTTTATTTTACCTTTCTAACTTTTTTCTTTTTGTTTCATTTTTAATACCTTTTAAAAGAAAAAAGTTTCATTATTATTATATGTTATTTTAACTAATCTTAACTATACCAACTTCAACAATAATAATAAGTTTAATAACATTCTAATCCCAATATTCCATTTATTGTGAAATTAATATTCAAATTTTTATTTATTTATTTTTAATCCTCAACCTTTCGAGCAAAACAGTTTAAACTGGTTTTAATACTAAATTTACCTCGAAACAAAATTACATCAAATATTCAATAATTTTAATTAATGACTTCCACTATTGCTTTAAATTCAAACATAATGAAAACCACTAATTCAACCACTTCTACTAGAAAACAATCTCTACATTTTACTCCAATTGTACCTAAGAGAAAGTTATCAGTTAATAGTAATATTAACTCTGTTTCTACTGGTAACAATAACAATTACTCAATTACTTCATCCAGTAAAAGATACAATAAGGCCAATACCTCATCTAATAACAATTCCAATTTTAATACTACTTCTACTATTAAAACTTCAAAGAGATGGGTATTACCTCCAAGACCAAGACCAGGTAGAAAGACTTTCTTCAACAATAACAACAACATTAATGCTAATTCCATGTCTTCTGCCTCTTCTATAATATCTTCTACTTCATCCTCTTCCTCCTCATCTCCAGTCTCTATTCAATCTTCTAATTCTGCTACATCCACAATCTTTTCTAATGGCAATAAGAGAAGAAATCAAAGTGTTCCAACTATTCCAAATGTTAAGAGAGAACATAACAACAATACTAATATTCTCAATAAAAGTAATCTTTCCAAAAAGAATTCTAGTAATTATTTAGCATTCCTTAAATTTGATGATGAAACTTCTACATTAAATTTACCATTAATTGATGAACATAATAAACAACATTCAATTTTATCATCCCTTTCATCTCAAAATGAACATGCCATAACTCCAACAAATTCTAATTCTTCTACCATTGTCCCAACAACTTCTGGTAAGAAATCTGTAAACTCTATTCCAAGAGATATTTCTCCAAGTGATACTATTGTTGCTACCCCAACTAATGAAAAATGTATATCACTTAATAAATTACAAAATTTCACCTATAATTATAATAATAATAATCTTTTACCAGATTTCAATTTAGATTATAATTATAACATTTCATCTACATCTTTAATTTCATCCTTTGCTTCAAATTTACCACACCATAATCAATCAACCAATAAGACCGCTACTGTATCAACTAATAATGATGATTTTATGGAAAGAACTACAAATGATGAATTAGAAAATGAAATTTATAATAACATTTGGAAATTCTTACCACGTTATAATAAAGCTCTAGATAATGACAAAAATTCCAGTAATAATACTAATGTTAATGATAACGTTGCTTCAGACAACAATAATGACGATGCTGCAACAGCCACTAATGCCGGTGAAAATGATTCATATTTTTATTCAGCACCAACTTTAGAAGAATTAATGGATGAACAAGATAATACTTTTAGCAGTTTCAATAATTTCAATTTTACTTTACAAGATTTACAGTGATTTAAGTTAATGAATTGAAGCTGACACGATCATAGCTAATAGAAATAAAAAGAAGTATATCGAAGAAGAAACAAAAGTCTTAATATCAAATTGATTTCAATCCTTTACCCTTCTATGTTTTTCCTTTTTATGTTGTACATTATAATGATAATGATTGTATGCACTTGTTTTTCTGGCTTTGGTGGTTCCATTGTACTATAGCTTATTTATTTACCACCGTGAGCCTTCCCTTTTTTCCGTTTTTCTTTTAGAAATGCTTCACCCATGACTCCATGTATTACTGTTAATTTATTTGTATATCTTACTAACTTATTTATATACACTTATTTATATATTTGAAAGATTTCATACATTTATTTGCTTCATTTCCTTAACCTTTTCTGTCAACACCTGAGAGCTTTTCTTTTTAATGCAGTAGTCTCCTGTCTGTCTCTACAAAAAATTTTGAAAAATTTAGATATTATATACAAAAAGACTAAAGACGCGAAAACATAACAAACATCAGATAACATAAGTTAAGAGGGATGGGCTTGAAACCATGGAGGGTGTATCATTAAAGAAGGAACTTAAACAATGGGAGCACAATTTTATCAAAAAGTATAACAGATCACCTAAAAGAAATGATATTGATAAATTACCAACAATTAAATTAAAGTACAAGACTTATTCAAAACTTAAAAACCAACAGATAAGAGTGAATAAAACACCAATAAAGAATGATTTTGCCAGTGATGATACGATTCATACCGATTTAACGGATGAACTCAGTGATTTAATCAATGAAGAATTTGGTCCAACTCCACAGATTTATGGTAAATCTATTAGTTTATTTGAAATTAACTTATCTCCAGTAAAGAAAAAATTAGATCTTTCTGGGATAGACGATTTATTAAATGAAACTGATGAGGATGATACTATTAATATAAGTCAAAATGAAGAAGATATTATGGATAATATATTACTCGATAATAAAAACAATTATGACAATCTGTCAATACGGCATGAACCAAAACATGTATATGGACCTAATTCTCCTTTGAAAATCGAATCTAATTTAAAACTCCATCAGACTACACCCAGAAGAAATTTAAATTTAGAACTGATAGAAAAGGTTACACCATTGGGTATTAGTCCATCTCCATTATTTAAACGTTCGTTAACTAAATCATTAAGGGAACTAGAAAATGAATTTCAAACAGTGAGGAAAGAGTTGAAACTAGATGAGATTGCTGAAGAGGAAGATGGAACTCAGGATCAAATAGATGGTCAAAAAGAGGATGCTGGTTCTGAAACTACTGACAACAATTCAATTGAGGACGAACAAGAAAATAGTGTGTCTTCAGATACTCAAGGAATGTTACCCCAGAAAAGAAGGAGGAGAGGTATCATTAAGCGACTACACAACCCCAACAATGATAAAGATACTGTTAATAAAGATATTGATTTACATGCCATGTTAAGAAATATCAAAAGAACAAAATTGAAAGAGTTTATAGATAATGAATCCATGTCATTAACACCAGCATTGAATACTAAATTGGAATTGGAAGAGGTTAAGTTGAACAATGATGATAACCTTGATACGGTTAAAGAACCCGCTAAAAAGAAGCGTAAGAAGAAATACAACTTGGTTAGTAATAATTTCAGAAGGTTGAAACTTCCCACTAAATCTCGTAGAAATGTTCACTGGAGAAGAAGACGATAGTACAAATTTAATAGAAATAACACTTAGTACAAACATTAGCATATTTATAGAAGCCTATATCAGATATACAGTAGATAAGAAGAGAAGAAGAATATTATACTAACATTATTTTAGATTTTGAATAACTTTATCAATTGGGGTGTCACCATTCGATAATGGAATACTTTTCATACAAGTTGTTTGTGGATTTAATAAACAGGATATTATCACTTCAGCCAAATCTTCTCTTTCAATGGTATATCCATTCATTCTTTGTTCTTCAATTCTCTCTAATGGTTGAATATTCCCGGTAGGTTTATTATTAATAGACAACCAACCTGGTTGTAAAATGGTCCAATTTAATTTCGAATATCTGACTTCATGGTCTGCACATCTCTTGGCAATAAAATAATCTCTTAAATTACCTTCTAAAGACCACCAAAAATCTCTTTCTTCAACATTAATTACAGACGTTAAAATAAATCTCTTTACAGCTAATCTTTCACAAGCCTCTACACATTTAGAAACCCCATCAACATCAACTGTAAATAATTGTCGTACACCTTGGTCTCCTGAACCTGCAGCAAATATAATAATATCAATATTTTTAAAGGTTTCAACTAAATCTGACACTGAAGAGTTAACTAAATCTAAGTTAATCTGTTTAATAAATTTAGGGTCATAAGTTTGATCTTTTTTGGGATCAATAACATTTCTGGTAAAGGCAACAATACTTTCAAATCCATGTTTTTGTAACGCCTTCAAAGTTAAAGAACCTGTTTTCCCATGAGCACCAATAACACCAATTGTTAAACTTTTTACATCTGACATTTTTTTATAGAGTTATTTCTTCTAACAGTATATTTTATTTTGTTGTTATAGTTTCGAATTAACAGTGGAACTACTGAAGCTGATTCAATTATATTTGAATTAATCTTTACGTTGTATCTATAAAGTTATAGTTGTGCTTGACTTATATTTACAGTTTTGAAGTTTAAAGAAATTAAATAAAGTCACCCCTGAAAAATCCTTCCTTTACCGCAAAATATAAGATAATCTATAGAGACAGAGGGATGGTAAAGAACAGTGTTTGATGAAGAGGATAAGATAGTTGGTATTCTTCAAATAAGTTAGCTAGGTATAGTGCAACTTTCTTCTGAGATTTACGTAGCTTAAAACAATTAAGATTGTGCATCTGCAAGTTTTTTGATAATTTCTCCTGGCAATTTTAACAGAATTGAAACTAAAGTGTCTTCAAAAAAAAACTTTATCTTTACAATAGCAATAAAGTTAAGTGCAAACCATCGTTATAATTGTGTCTTACTTAATCAATTACCAAGTCAACTTTGAATAAATTTATTTTTTACTAATTATACCAGCCTCTGTCTGGCTAAGAACGCAACCGGCTTTTCAAACTAAAACTCTTTTCATTTACTAAATTTGATATTACAACTGTACTTTCCTTCTATTCACCCTTTATATCACACAATGTCTATCTTTTGTTTATCACAATACCGGTATTATTTCTTGATAGGTGTCAATATATAAAATAAGCAATTAATAAATCAAATTTCATTGGATTTCATTGTTAAGGAAACTTTATTTGTCATTATTAAAAGGGCCTGCTCCAAAAGAGGGGAGGGTGTAGAAGTGTGGGTAGGAAGTTTAAAATTTACATATAAAGAGGTTTCTTCTGAGTTTTGCAAATCAAGAAACGTTTGGAATGGGACTTTTAACTTTAGTGCTATCACCACAAGTAAGACTTAGTAATTACGAACATGTTTTCAATTTATAAAGATAAAACAAAACGATGGACCCCAATTGATTTCAAAGATATTAATGTCCAAGATATGAATGTGGCCATTATTGGTGGTACAAATGGTATTGGACAAGCAATTTCAAGAAAACTAATTGAAGATGGGGCCAAAGTTACTGTGGTGGGTAGAACTTTACGTGAAGATGATGAAACTTCACAAAAGATCCAATTTATTAAGACTACAGACTTAGGTCTGGTAGCTGAAGCCGATAGAGTATCAACTGAATTGAATAGGCTTAATGCTAAAACTCCCTTGACACATGTTATTTTCACCACCGGTATTCTGGCTGCCCCAAATAGGGAAGAAACTATAGAAGGTATTGAAAAAGACATGGCAACAAGTTATTTGAGTAGATTTGTCATATTAAATAACTTAGTGCCAAATCTGAAACAATCTTTCCAATTAGAAATTACCGATAATGATAATAAAATTAGGTCTGAGGTAACTTTAAAACCAAGAGTGTTTGTAATGGGGTTCCCAGGAAACCAAAGTTTAGGTGATCCAGAAGATTTAAATTCATTAAAGACACCATATAAACCGATGCAAACACACTATAATACTGTGGGTGCTAATGAAGCTTTGGTAATTAACTCTGTAAAAGAAAATCAAAATGTTAATACCTTTGGGTTAAATCCAGGGATTATTCAAACTGGTATTAGATCGAACTACATGGGAGAAGGTTGGATGTCTTCAATCTTAGAATGGATCATATCTAAGACTACACAAGAGGCTACTACTTATGCAAATAAAGTTGTCCCTTTGTTATGGGCACCTGAATTAGAAAAATATAATGGGTCTATGTTTAATAATAATGCTGAATTTATCTTACCATCAAAGGAAATGGATGATCAGTTAGTTGACAAGTTTATTAAAAATTCTAAAATATTAGTTGATTTAGCTACACAAAATGATTCTAAAATGAGTTGATAAGTAGATAAGTATGTAAATTGAGAAAATTAACGAATAAATATTGTTACATAGTTCTTATTCTATTCTTGTTATTCATGACAAATATATGGGAGGTATCTTGTTTTTTAATGGTTAATATTTTAGTTGTGATAGTGCATCAAATACAATATTCACATTATTTTAAACACTTTTTTCAATGACAATTATAGTTTAAAATATAAATTAATTACTAAATAAATAAGTAGTAATACGTATAAATGAAATTTCCCTATTCCACTGTGACAGACTTTGCTAAATTTCTTGGGAAATCAACATCAATACCTTTGTTGACAGCTAACCAGTATGACATCAACTGTAATGGAATGATGTTTAGTAGCCCTTGTAGACAGTCCACTGTTTGTGGAACCTCTAGAGTAATTAAGTCGCTCCCCTCAGCCTTCTTTGTCCACACCTCATCCCCTTCATTGCAGATGATGATTGGGTGGCCCTTTCTAGCAGTGACTTGTTCGATCGAAGAGACCACCTTGGGGAACAGCGAGTCCCTCGTACCAAACGCAATGATAGGAAGGTTCTCGTCAACCAACGCTAACACACCATGTTTCAACTCACCGGCAAGCACACCTTCGGAGTGCATGTACGAGATTTCCTTGATCTTCAACGCACCTTCAAGAGCAGACGCAAACTGGTACCCTCTCCCCAGTAACAGCAGTGACCTTTGGTTCTTCAGTTGGTGGTCACACAACTCCTTGATTCTTGGTTCCAAGTTCAAAACAGCCTTGATCTGCCCTGGAATCAACTTCAGCCCTTGGATGATCTCCCCTCTTCTCTTCTGTTTGGAGACCCTGTCATCAGAAAGTGAAAGTGCAAACATCACAAGAGCAATGTATTGGGACGTGTACGCCTTTGTCGAGGCAACACCGATCTCAGGACCAGCATTGATGTGCACACCACAGTGAGTCGCCCTGGAAAGAGACGACCCTACCGTGTTCACAATACCAACTGTCAACGCCCCCCTCTCCAGGCAGTAGTTCAGAGCCAACATCGTGTCCGCAGTCTCCCCACTTTGCGACACAAACACACAGATGTCGTCCCTGAACACTGGCGACTTTCGGTCCAGAAAATCAGAAGCCAGTTCAATGCTCACTGGGATCTCTGATAACTCCTCGAAGATTGCGCGTGTGGCCAAACACGAATGATACGACGTACCACACGCAATCATGATCAACCGACGCGCACGTCTGATCGCTGGCAGCCATGCAGTCAGCCCACCAAGCAGGACGTTGTTGCTGTCAAAGTCGATTCTCCCTCTCATCGTGTTCAACGTCGATTCTGGCTGTTCATAGATCTCCTTTTGCATGAAGTGTTTGTAGGGGCCCTTCATGATCTGGGCCAGCTCCATCTCCAGAGTCTGGATGGACCTTGTCATCGAGGCACCCACCTCACGTCTGGATCTGTGGATGTGTAGTTCTCCGTCGTAGATGTGTGCAATGTCATCGTCTTCCAAGAACAACACCTTCTTGGTGTGCTTGATCACAGAAGATGCATCCGATGAAAGGAAGAATTCAATTGGGGCAGGAAATCCATCTTCAGATAAAAACGCTCTCGATTGAGAATGTCTTAAATTAAATTCATTAGCAGCAATTGGTAAAAGATTATCATTAATTAAATTCTGAGTATTATGAGTAAAAGTTGATGGAGTTTCTTTATTATTTGGGAATGAATAAGATGATAATGTTTCATTATGATTTTGATTCTTATCAGGTAAGATATAACTTTCTACATCAGATAAAATATCATCTTGATCTTTTAAATCATCTGGGAATTCAACATCAATAAAATCCATTTTCAAATTTTTATTTGATTTAACACCAATTAATAATGGTGATCCCTTTCTTGTGGCAATAATTTCATTATGATAATGAATTGATCTACAAAGTAAACCATATGAACCTTCTAATTCTAATAAAACTAATTTAGTTAAATCATTAAATTTTAATTTAATACCATTTTGAATATTATTATCATAAATATATTTAAAAAGTATTGCAATACATTCTGAATCAGTTTCACTTTGAAATTTATTATAACCCTTTTGAATTAAAAAAGTTTTCAAATCTCTAAAATTTGTAATAATACCATTATGAACAATAATAAATTCATTATTATCCGGATCAGAAGATTGTGGATGACAATTAATTTTCTTTGGTTGACCATGTGTTGCCCATCTTGTATGAGCAATACCAACATGAGAGACAAAGATATCATTTAAATCAAGATTTATTTTATTGATTTCTTTTTTCAATGAATCTACTTTACCAATTTGTTTAATTAATAAACTTGAATCAATGGCAATTCCTGTAGAATCATAACCTCTATATTCTAATCTTTCTAGGCCTTCAACTAAAGTATTTAAAATTTCACCTCTTGTCTTTTCAATCCAATAATTACAATAACCAAAGATACCGCACATTATATGTTGTTGTTGTTGTTATCGTCGTCGTCGTCGTTTTGGGTGAAGAGGATGTACAGCTGAATTAATTCTGATAAAGAAAGGTATTAACGGTTCTAACTAAACTTCGAGAAAAGAAAAAAACAAAACAAACAAACAAACATATTAAATAAATAAATAAATAAATAAATAAATGGTATTAGCAGCTTGAGAATTGTGTTAGATTGTTGTTATAATTTATTAATGAAGTAAAATCATAATGATAGCAAATGAGAGTTAGGGAATAAAATAAAGCAAAGATAAATATGAATTATCTCACATTTGCGTCTTTATAAACTAATAATTTCCTTAACTATTATATATTAAAGGTAAGGGAACCATATAATAGCAATACACTCGAGAGGGAGGATACGGATATATTCTTGAAAAGTATATGAGAAGATAGTGAGTGTATAACTGGAGAGAGGGGAATATTACCTTAACTAAACCACAAATTCCATAATCTCCTAATGCAGCGCTGTTACAATATAGTCACTGTATCTATTAAACTAAACCTATTTGCATCACTAAACTACCTTTAATCACCAAATGTCAATAATAATTCCACTTGCAATCAAAGTGATTTTACAAATTGACACATTTCAATAGTCGGAAATTATCCGGGAATAAGCATATCTCTATTGTTTGTCAAAATTTTGTGAAAAACCAAGTAAAAAAAATCCATGATCCCCTTTAGTCACGCATATTTGTTTGGATTTTGCACTGAAATTGTAGTGGTAGTAATTGTAATAATAGTAAATAGTAGTAATAATTTATAGCGATCCCGCTTAAAGTTAGGTTTCATGACGTTTGTTTGTGTGGTTTTCTCCCTTCTTTAATTTATTATTGTTTATTTCTCCAATTGTCGCTTCGCAATAGAAGGCACAGTATTTTTTTTTCAACTTGAATACAGTGATTACGACAAACGATAGAGTGTGATGATCATGAGCATAAGTATGATCACGATACCCCAATGCCACAACAGAAGGGGTTACGTGTATAAATAGTAATATGATATGATTGTGAGATTCATGGATCTCTTCATGGTGTTCTTCAATATCTATTTAGTTACTTCTTGTGTTAATATAATAAATTTCACACTATAGATAAAGATAATAATAAATAAAAACAGACACAATAGCCAAAAAAAAAATGCTTATATACTCATCAAGACTTAAAAAATCTTTAATTAATACAAGTTACCAACTTAGGTTGATTCATAATTCGTTATTGAATCAAATTAATCCTGCTCCACCTGATAAGATTTTAGGTTTAACAGATTTTTATAATAATGACCCAAACCCTTTAAAAGTCAATCTAACAGTGGGGATTTATAAAGATAATAATGGTCATGTCAGTACATTTCCTTCAGTTTTAAAAGCACAATCTTTAGTTAATTATAATTATAATCAAAAAAATCATAATTTAGCTTATTTACCAATAAATGGTAATCAATTTTATTCACAAAATGTTTTAAATTTTATTTGGAATGATTCTGTTAATGGGTTGGGACAAGATTATTTAACACATGATAAGATTAATTTTATACAAACATTATCTGGTACTGGTGCCATTGCCATTACTGCAAAATTTTTATCAAAATTTTTATCAAATTCAATTTGGGTACCAAATTATTCTTGGCCTAATCACTTAAATATTTTTAAACAAAATGGATTTGATGATAATAATATCTTTAAATATGATTATTATAATCATGAAATGGGTGAGATTTCAATTGAAAATTGGTTGAATCAATTGAAAGCAAATGTTCCAAAATCAAAAACTCCACAATGTATATTATTACATGCTTGTTGTCATAATCCCACTGGTGTGGATCCAACAAAGGAACAATGGAAAACAATTATTGATACAATTTATGATTTAAAAATGATTCCAATTATTGATATGGCTTATCAAGGTTTAGAATCTGGTAATTTAATTGATGATGCTTATTTATTAAGAATTTGTCTTTCAAAGGGAGATTGGTCAAATGGTCTTTATCTTTGTCAATCTTTTGCGAAAAATATGGGTCTTTATGGTGAAAGAGTAGGGTCATTAAGTATATTAACTCCATTAAAATCTCATTCAAATTTAAAGCAAAATATTGATTCACAATTAAAACCAATTATTAGATCAGTTTATTCTTCACCACCTGGATATGGTTCACATGTTGCAAATCAAGTCTTATCAAATGATGATTTAAAAATGGAATGGTTTAATGATGTTCAAAATATGGTTAATAGATTACATTCAATAAGAGTAAAATTATATAATAATTTGAAATGGGATGATTTAATTAATTTTAAACAACAACATGGTATGTTTTATTTTACAAGATTTAATCAAGATCAAGTTAATTTATTAAAGGAAAAATATTCAATTTATTTAACTGATGATGGTAGATTATCTTTAAGTGGAATTAATGATTCAAATATTGATTATATTTCACAAGCATTATATGATGTCTCTAAATTATATTCATTGAAATAAATAAATCTGCATTAATGTTGAAGCATGGATAAGGGGAAAGACATTATACTTATCAACCTTTTTTTTAATTTATAGACGTTTAATATATATATTTGATTTTTATATAAACCTTTAATAATAGCATTTCCTTTTTATTCTCTCGATATGTTTATCAGCTAAGACTAAGATCTTGAATAGTTGCAATAAAATCTTCACATATAATCTCACTATTCTTTTCCAGTTCTTTAATTTCCTTCAATTGGAAATCAACTTTATTTTGACAAACAATTATTCTCTGATATCTTTGCAATATGTAATCTTCTTCTAAATCATATAATCCATTTAATGCACTAACTTGCATTTCATCTTGAGGTGTTTGTTTTGAGGAAGGTGGTGTTTCACATTTTATTTCAAGATCTTTCTGATCGGTACCTTCTTTAATTTTATATTGGTAGCTAGTCTTATTTCTGTTGAATAAATGTCTCTTTCCACTTTGAATAGATTTTAATATTGAATTCTTACTGGTAAGTTTGGATAAAGGAGGTAATTTTTTTATAGAATTGAAATGTACAAACTTAATATCCCTAAAGTTAGAAGAGAAAGTTTTCTTCTTATAAATTGACTTCATTATGAGTTGATGTAAACAATATTATTCAGATTAATTGCAGTACAGTTTCTTTTTGGATATTGTCCCTAAAATGTCTCCTGTACAAGAACTTCGAATAAATCTGCTGATTTGATGTTGATTATAGCCGCTTTGGTTTATTAATATTCTCTTTTTGTTTAATGAAAATACCAACTGGATTAAGAATGTAACCAAAAAAAAAACATTAGGAGTTAAAGGGTAATCTAATAAAATATAGTAAATGATAATGACTATTTATTATAATGATATAAAAATTGACTTAGTATTAGCGAAATAATTTAGGATAGGAAAGTACACAATATAATTAATTGAAATAAATGGGTTGTTAAAGTTGAACTTTAAAGAAGGGTATTATGTTTATGTATATTTATTCAACTGTGACAGATTTAGCTAAATTTCTTGGGAAATCAACATCAATACCTTTGTTGACAGCTAACCAGTATGACATCAACTGTAATGGAATGATGTTTAGTAGCCCTTGTAGACAGTCCACTGTTTGTGGAACCTCTAGAGTAATTAAGTCGCTCCCCTCAGCCTTCTTTGTCCACACCTCATCCCCTTCATTGCAGATGATGATTGGGTGGCCCTTTCTAGCAGTGACTTGTTCGATCGAAGAGACCACCTTGGGGAACAGCGAGTCCCTCGTACCAAACGCAATGATAGGAAGGTTCTCGTCAACCAACGCTAACACACCATGTTTCAACTCACCGGCAAGCACACCTTCGGAGTGCATGTACGAGATTTCCTTGATCTTCAACGCACCTTCAAGAGCAGACGCAAACTGGTACCCTCTCCCCAGTAACAGCAGTGACCTTTGGTTCTTCAGTTGGTGGTCACACAACTCCTTGATTCTTGGTTCCAAGTTCAAAACAGCCTTGATCTGCCCTGGAATCAACTTCAGCCCTTGGATGATCTCCCCTCTTCTCTTCTGTTTGGAGACCCTGTCATCAGAAAGTGAAAGTGCAAACATCACAAGAGCAATGTATTGGGACGTGTACGCCTTTGTCGAGGCAACACCGATCTCAGGACCAGCATTGATGTGCACACCACAGTGAGTCGCCCTGGAAAGAGACGACCCTACCGTGTTCACAATACCAACTGTCAACGCCCCCCTCTCCAGGCAGTAGTTCAGAGCCAACATCGTGTCCGCAGTCTCCCCACTTTGCGACACAAACACACAGATGTCGTCCCTGAACACTGGCGACTTTCGGTCCAGAAAATCAGAAGCCAGTTCAATGCTCACTGGGATCTCTGATAACTCCTCGAAGATTGCGCGTGTGGCCAAACACGAATGATACGACGTACCACACGCAATCATGATCAACCGACGCGCACGTCTGATCGCTGGCAGCCATGCAGTCAGCCCACCAAGCAGGACGTTGTTGCTGTCAAAGTCGATTCTCCCTCTCATCGTGTTCAACGTCGATTCTGGCTGTTCATAGATCTCCTTTTGCATGAAGTGTTTGTAGGGGCCCTTCATGATCTGGGCCAGCTCCATCTCCAGAGTCTGGATGGACCTTGTCATCGAGGCACCCACCTCACGTCTGGATCTGTGGATGTGTAGTTCTCCGTCGTAGATGTGTGCAATGTCATCGTCTTCCAAGAACAACACCTTCTTGGTGTGCTTGATCACAGAAGATGCATCCGATGAAAGGAAGAATTCAATTGGGGCAGGAAATCCATCTTCAGATAAAAACGCTCTCGATTGAGAATGTCTTAAATTAAATTCATTAGCAGCAATTGGTAAAAGATTATCACGGTTGGTATGATGATCATTGGTGATAAAAGCAGATGGATTTTTTTTATTACTTGAAACAGAGATTTTGTTTTCATCTTGTAAGATTGGTGTCTCTGGTTTATCATCATCTGGGAACTCAACATCAACAAAATCAACTTTTAATTTCTTTTCAGATTTAACACCAATTAATAATGGAGAACCCTTTCTTGTTGCAATTACTTCATTTGGATAATGAGAAGATCTACAAAGTAAACCATAAGAACCTTCCAATTCTAATAATACTAATTTAGTTAATTCATGGAAATCTAAATCATGACCATTTTGAATATTAGTATCATAAATATGTTTATAAAGTTTGGCAATACATTCGGTATCCGTTTCACTTTCAAATTTATAACCTTTATTGATTAAAAGAGTCTTTAATTCTCTAAAATTTGTAATAATACCATTATGAACAATAACGAATTCATTATTTTTATCAGAAGTTTGTGGATGACAATTAGCTTGTTTTGGTTGACCATGAGTAGCCCATCTTGTGTGAGCAATACCAACATGTGAAACAAATGTGACCTTTCTATCTAAATCATATTTAGAAATCTCTTTCTTTAAAGCTTCTACTTTACCAATTTGTTTAATAATGACAGTAGAATCAGGTTCATCACCATCGATAGCAATACCAGTGGAATCATAACCTCTATATTCTAATCTTTCTAAACCTTCTACAAGAGTATCAATAATTTCACCTCTTGATTTCTCTACTAAATAGTTACAATAACCGAAGATACCACACATTATTTGATCTTTAAATTAAAATGTATTTTGTAATAAAAGTATTAAAAGATATTCTTTTTTTTTTGATTCTTATGAAAGTATATTTGCAAATTTAATGGATAACAATATTAACTATTTAATTTTTGATGTCAAACTAGAATATTGATTTCTCTTTCAAATATGATATAATTCCTATAATTTTTGTTTATTTTATTTCTTTTCCAAAACCTGGTATTAAATAGTAAATCAAAGGAATGTTAGTTACAAGGCTTAGTTAGGTTAAAAGGGGAAAATAACTATTAATAAAAAATAAATAAATGATTCAACTATGTAACAAATGAAGCAACCTTATCAGAATTTCGATATCAATCAAAAATAACTCTAAAAGAGAAAATAATACCTGTATAAAGCAAAAGATAATTATTGCAAATGTATACGTTTTCATTTTGAGAAAAAGATTGCAATGTGGTTTCCTAAAGAGGAAAAGTAAATACCTCGAAAGAGGGAAACCGTGTTCCATGATGTTGAGGGTAGAGTCTAATATTTTGCTACTATTATAACTATTATTACTATTACTCTTACTACTATTACTCTTACTCTTATTACTACTAATACTGGTAAGGCCTGTGCTAATGGAGAGTAGAAATGTGATCGATTATATAAATCGCCCGACCAGAAAAAGAAGGTGAGCATAAGAAGAAAAACTATCAGTTGAGGATGCAATATTAATAGTTTTATCGATCTTATAGAAGTCTTTATTCTTGGTAATAGTAATAACACTATTAACATGCATTTTAGTATATTTCTTGCCTAAAATATTATATTCTACAAATTTTATAATTTTACTGTCATGATTTTTGTTAAAGACGCCCGAATTGCGATTCGAACTGCAGATCAAAGGGGACCGAAAACGAGGGGTAAATCATTATTATTTACAATGATTCCCAAATTGGAAAAATCTTAAAGGCAAAGTGACCCCCAATGAGGAAAAATGTCAACATGGAGTCGATGTTGGAAAAAAAAAATAATAAAATATATACACAGAGTTTAAAGTTCAGATCACAAAAAATACAAACTTCTCTTACAAACATAAATATTTTGTTTCATCTCAGTACAAACACAAACAAGTTTTGTTATATTATTATTTTATATATCAATTGAAAAAATTGTTTATTTGGGAAAGTTAAATTAATTGGCATCCCTCCTCGAGATTAACTTATATTTTACTTCTCTTTGATATCAAGATTACTTTTTGATTGTTGTTTTTCAGTACAAATACAAAAGATATATATTGAGAATCTTTGAATTACATTCTTTAGGTATATTTGAATTTCTTAATTATTACAAAATTTAAAGAAAAGAGAGAGAAAAGACGTATACATTACTATCGGTTTGTTTGTTTGTTTTCATTCTGCATATCATTTCAAATTGAACTTTTTTTTTCCTTTTTTGTTTTTCAATCGAGTTACAAAAACAACAACATCTAACGTATTATATCTTTTATTAAGTTTATAATTAAGAGTATATTATCAAAACGATTCAATTTAAACCCCAATCTAATTCCAATAATACAGTCATCATGTCATTAGCACCATTACAATCAGTTAATGATCGACAATTGAATACACGTTCTTTAAGAACACCAACAAAAGGAATTCAAGTTGATGTTCAAAATAAAGAAAACTATGTTAATAGTAATAATAAAAGACAAGAGATTAACTCAAATCAACAAGTTCCACAACAACGTACACAACCACAACAAAGAAAAAAGAAAGAAAAATTATCTGCTCTTTGTAAGACTCCACCGTCATTAATTAAAACAAGAGGTAGAGATTATCATAGAGGACATTTTCTTGGTGAAGGTGGATTTGCACGTTGTTTCCAAATGAAAGATGATAGTGGTAAAATTTATGCTGCTAAAACTGTTGCAAAAATTTCAATTAAATCTGAGAAGACAAGAAAAAAATTACTATCAGAGATTCAAATTCATAAGAGTATGAAGCATATTAATGTTGTTCAATTTATTGATTGTTTTGAAGATGATACAAATGTTTATATTCTTTTAGAAATTTGTCCAAATGGTTCTTTAATGGAATTATTAAAATCTAGAAGATTGATTTCAGAACCAGAAGTTAGATTTTTCATGACACAAATTTGTGGTGCAGTAAAATATATGCATTCAAGACGAGTTATTCATAGAGATTTAAAATTAGGTAATATCTTCTTCGATAAAGATTATAATCTGAAAATTGGTGATTTTGGTTTGGCCGCCGTCTTAGCTAACGATAGAGAAAGAAAGTATACTGTTTGTGGTACACCTAATTATATTGCTCCAGAAGTTCTATTAGGTAAACATTCAGGTCATTCGTTTGAAGTAGATATTTGGTCCATTGGTGTTATGATTTATGCTTTATTAGTGGGTAAACCACCTTTCCAATCTAAAGATGTTAATACGATTTATGAAAGAATTAAAAATCGTGATTTCCACTTCCCTGAAGAAAAATATGTTTCTCCAGAAGCTAAAATATTAATTCAAGATATATTATCCATCGATCCTTTGGAAAGACCTTCAGTTGATGAAATTATGGACTATGTTTGGTTTAGAGGTATTTTCCCACCATCTACTAGAGAAAATGTAATGCACCGTAGGCCAAATTATGAAGATATATTGACTCTTGAAGAATCCTATATCAATTTTAGAAACTGTATGGAAAGATCAGGCTTATTAGATAAAAATATTAACGACAGTTGGAAGAAGGTTTCTATTCAACAGTTATCTGATGATTCAACCTATAACAATCAACAGCACCAAGCTACCATCTTACCACAATCTTTATCACCAGGTGGAACAAAGAATAAATATCAAGAAGTGGTAGATTTAGAAACACAAAAAAGATTAAATGATTTAGCCCGTGAATCAAGAATCCGTAGAGCACAACAATCCACAATTAGAAAGAGTTTAGTGGCTAGTTCTACTAATGTAATTAATTCAGAAATTTCTCTTAGAATCCTGGCTAGTGAATGTCATTTAACGTTAAATGGTATCTTGGAAGCAGAAGCACAGAAGAAAATGGGTGGTTTACCACAATCTAGATTACCTGAGATTAAACATCCAATGATCGTCACAAAATGGGTTGATTATTCTAACAAACATGGATTTTCATATCAGCTCTCTACAGAGGATATTGGTGTCTTATTTAATAATGGGTCTACAGTCTTACGTTTAGCGGATGCTGAAGAATTTTGGTATATCAGTTATGATCAAAGTGAAGGTTGGGTAGCAAGTCATTACTTGTTGTCTGAAAGACCAGAAGAATTATCCAGACATTTAGATATTGTTGATTTCTTTTCCAAATATATGAAGGCCAATTTAAGTAGAGTGTCTACTTTTAGTAGAGAAGAATATCATAAAGATGATGTTTTTTTAAGAAGATACACAAGGTATAAGACTTTTGTTATGTTTGAACTGAGTGACGGTACATTCCAATTTAACTTCAAAGATCATCATAAATTAGCTATTTCTGAAGGTGGTAAACTGGTTACATATATATCTCCATCTCATGAAAGTTTCACATATCCATTAGTCGAAGTACTAAAGTATGGAAGCATACCCAACTTTCCAGAAAGTAATTTCATGGAAAAATTACAATTAATGAAGGAAGCTTTGAAACAAAAGTCTTCTGTTATTAAAGTTGAATAAATACGTTAAATCAAAGGCGAGATGGATTCGCCGATATGGGACAAAAAAAATCGAAAAGAAGGTTTGAATGAACTGGAGCACCATAATAGATACATTCCTATGCATCACCCTTATATTCATATTCATTTACTCAACTAAAGTACTTTGCAAAAAGAAATTTCATTCTAATTCAATATTTTGAAAGATAATTTCTATACATTGTTTACATCCCAGAACAATTAAACAGCCTTTCGATAGCTCATATATAACATCCAGTTAACTATCTATCCAATTATTATCGTTTTAATTTCTCCAATTTCTATATATTTACTATATATGTGTGCATGGGCTATCATTTAGTCATTCTTTTTCTTAAAATTATCGCAGTACTTAACCACTTTCTTCCAAGAAACTTTGTAATAAAAAAGTTGTTTGTCGGTGGGTGTCTCGCTTAAATACTGAGTTATTTGTTCAGGTGTGCCAAAAGTTTCAAAGCTAAGTTAACCACAATGCTTTTGTTTTTTCATATTTCACCAAGTACAAATTCATTATGCAATTATGTTACACTTTTACCACAGAGGGCTAACCTTACTATCGGAAGTATCCTAAGGTTGTTATCAATGACATGACAGAAATTATGTAGAATTAGCGGACCTTGAAATAGTGTCTTCTTTAATCAAAATAATTTTTACCCGGCAAATTTGGTGAGTGGACTTACCACAGCGGTAGGCCAATTGTGGAGTATGTAAAAAAATTAACTGTTTTACCCCAACATTCAATACCCTTAAGATAGCCAAAGGAGAAGATGATGACCAATATATATGTGTGTTTCTCCAATATATAAATAAATATATATTAACTCAACACGATTGATCAGTTAGTTGTTGTTTATTAGAATATAAATTGGATTCGACTAAAAAATGACGACTATGTTTTTACCCACTTTCAAAAGATCTATGTCGTATAAGATACCAAAGACATTCAAATCTATTATTTATTCTTCACACAATGCTGAAGACTGTACTAAAGTACTTTCGGTACATAATTACACTCCAAAGGAAAATTTAGATGAATCAATTGTTCTACGTACTTTAGCCTTTCCAATTAATCCATCTGATATAAATCAGCTACAAGGTGTTTATCCCTCCCTACCTGAAAAGACCCTCAATTATCAAACAGCAGAACCATCTGCAATTGCTGGTAATGAAGGGTTATTCGAGATTGTTCATTTACCCTTTAATAATACCTCCACTGCTAACGAAGATAAGTTAAAACTAGGCGATTGGGTTATTCCGTTACAAGCTAATCAAGGTACTTGGTCTAATTACAGAGTCTTTGATAAATCATCTGATTTGATAAAAGTAAATGGCCTGGATTTATACTCTGCTGCTACAGTATCCGTTAACGGTGTCACAGCTTATCAATTAGTTAATAATTATATCGATTGGGATCCATCCAGTAACGAATGGATTGTACAAAATGCCGGTACATCGAGTGTGTCTAAATTGGTAAGCCAAATTGCGAAAGCCAAGGGGATTAAAACACTAAGCGTCATTAGAGACCGGGATGATTTTGCAAAAATAGCTGCAAATTTGGAGAATGAATTTGGAGCAACAAAGGTTATCTCAGAAAGTGAAAATAATGATAAATTATTTGGTAAGGAAACTTTACCCAAGATATTAGGTTCGAATGCAAGAATTAAATTGGCATTAAATTCTGTTGGTGGGAAATCAAGCTCCTCTATTGCCAGAAAATTAGATAAAAATGCTTTGATGTTAACTTACGGTGGAATGTCGAAACAGCCAGTAACTTTACCAACATCATTACACATATTTAAAGGTTTAACCTCATCCGGTTATTGGGTTACAGAGCTTAATAAGAAGGATCCATCTTTGAAACGTAAAACAATCAAAGATTTTATTAAATTATATGATGATGGTAAGATTGCTTCGCCAAAAAATGAAATTGAAACAGTGACATGGGATACTGTTAATATGACAGACGATAAAATTCTTCAATTAGTGAGTGATTCTATTATGTTAAATGGTAGAAAGAAAATGGTAGTTTTGAACTGGGATTAATAGCTTAAATTACATTTTTTTGAATTAAATACTTCAGTTAAGCATTTACTTATAATATATATTTAAATACACGAAGAAATATCAAACCTACATCCTCCAATGTTAAGAATTTCTGAAAACATCTCATTTGGCACAATATGTATGTCCTATTTACGAGTGATGTATGTGTATCTTTGAAATAGATTAGAATTTGCTTGAATTGCATTTGAATCCCAATAGCCGTAAAAAAGATTTACAAGCTATAAGTCTCTTTGAAGAGAGCTTCTAGAAACTAGAATGAGAAAGATGTTATCAAACTGTTCTCTTCATACGCACAGATATATGTCTTAAAAATCGAGGTGTATTTTACTGAGGTGATTCATTAAACAAATATTCATTTTGTGAAGTCTTTTTTTGGATTATTTAAAGTACTGAACTACAAAAACAGATACTGACAACTTCCATTTTAACATATAATAATTACAATTAATTGTTTATTTAGGGTAAATCTGGTTTCCTGGATTCGATATATGGATGTGACAATCCATTAAGTTTGCATTTGTTTTTTGAATAATTGAGCATGCATTTGTTGGCTTCTTTAACTGATTCACTCGGTAAATTTCCAATTGATTGCTTTTCTTTAATGTTTGTATTCTCATAAAAGCCAGATATATATTTCAAAACGTTCGTCACATTTATTTCTCGTGTATAATAATCGGCTTCGCTTGTAGTCAGTGTTAAATAATCAGTGATTTCATTTGTAGCAGGATCTAGTTTAGATACGTACCAACGGCAATGGAATTAGGTGGTAGGACATTGATCCACAAACAATGTTCACGTTTTAAGTCCCAATTATACGGCTCTATACCGAAATCAATATCTGGTGCAGCCAACTCTACGCTGTATGACTGATGAGTCTCAACTAGAATAGTCAATGCAGTCTGTAATAATGCTCACCACAGCCACAGTCATTAACATAGACTTTAGAAAAAGCTAGCCACATATTCTTCCTTTAATGTTCAGGAAACAAATTAGGAACAGGTAAAAATTGCGTTCCACCTCTGAAGATGTTCACTTTCTCTTTCTCAGGCATAGGTTCCTTTTGGCTAAAAAATTTTCTACAAATACATGTATCCAGCGAACATTGCAAAACTTCCAATGGACTGAATCATACACGAAATTTAGATAACCTGTGGATAAAGAATTCTATTTTTCAAATATTGGATGGAAAAAGGGTGTCCAATTCTTTTCTATCTTTTTTGGCTGTTTACCTCCAATCTCAAACTTAAGTAAAGATTTCTGTCTTCTACGCCGCAACAAAGAATAAAATTTCCTATTCTTTCCATTATCAAGGTTGAAAGTAATAATTGCTTCTTCCCCAAATTCATCGGTCTTAAGAATTGCACGAGGGTCCTCTGGTCCAGCAAATTTATCAGTCAGCTCAAACTTAAACTTTAATACTCTTGGATAAGTTATAAAATATTTATCAAATATAACTTCCTTTCTCCTTTGAATTCCTGAATACACTTCTTTTTTATTTTGGACACATTTGTGGTATAACATTTCGTCATCCTACGTGCTCTACAAGGATCATTATCTAAACTCTTATCTAGCAAAGCAAGTTGCTCTTCTAAATCGTCTGGTATATTTACGTCCCTATAAGAAATCTGTTTTCCCTTGATCTCATCCCAATCTTTATCAAATGCGCTTGCTTTTATTAGTGATAAGCTGACTTTGAGTTTACCTGGCTGACTAGTAACTACACGCGAATATGGCACTTAACAATTCTCTGATTCTAACCATACCGGCGAAATACCAAATTCAAACTAAAATTTATCCACAATTTGTCTTCCACTTAAACCTGATTTGTCATGTCTTGTTGCCAGTTTTGTTATCCCAACATCACCCCACATTAAGATATCTCTTCTTACCGGAACATGATCGTCTACGGTGAACTTGCTAGATGTATAGTAAGAAATATTATCGCTATATCTATTACTTTTGAATAATTGACTAGGGTCTTTTCCAGCGCCATTCATGGTTGTATGATCACTATCGGTCTTAGTTTTATCATCAAGGTCTAAAAATCCCCTAACATCTACATTAAAATCAAAACTATCTAATGAGGATGTACTGAAGGTTTTTAGTAACATGGATTCATCAAAAAAGAATCTGACCATCTCCCAAGTCTCTGTTTTGTAGGATAAGACCTATTAATGCCAATGTTTTCTTTTTCAGTGCTTATTTTTTCCCATACGTTTATAAATTGAGGGACCGTTAAGACCATCAGGACTCTAAGTCATAACAAAAGTGTTCTTCGTCACAAAATCTGTCTATTCAAAAATTTGGTAGTTTAAATGGCCTTTTATGAACCAATTTTACTTTCCGGAAGAATTAAACCGGCAAAGGCATATCGTAACTTTTTTTGGTTATTGTTGTACGAAAAAGGCTCTTCTATCAGATGAAAAATAAAAAAATGGTAGGAATATATGTAAGTTTATTGTTGTAGTTGTGAGGGTTACTTATTTTTCATGCTCTAGTATGATTTTGATTACTTTCAAGTAAGTTTCTTGTAAGAAAAACCTCTAAATTTATATTATCTTGTTTTTTTTCAATATGTAAGATCTTAAATTTATTTCCTATTTGAATGAACTATTATTTACCTAATCAGGAGATGTCATGTGAACACTTAGCTTTGAGAAAATGTAACACATACTGCTTGTAAGGTGAAGAATTACATTCCATTCTAATTTGACAAAATATAAGGCGTGGAAGTAGATGAATTATTCTAATAGAATCAAAATGGAGGTGATAGTGTTTGCTTTCTCAGGTATAAGATTTTCTTTTTCATGGTAAACAACTATTTTCGATTTGGTGATTCAAAATGTGACAAAATCCGAGCGGTCATATAACCATGCATTAGGGTGAGTAGGTTCCCAGGTATAGGAGGTGCACATACCGTTCATCTATTATTGTTGGCTATAAACCTTCTTGATTAGGTCAACAATATTTTGCTAAATGCAACGACTAAAAAATAAGCAAATATATAAACAGAGACAAATTAAAAAAAATGAGATAGAAATATATAAGATGTGATATATATCTCTATCAATGTCTAAAAAGTGATTCTTGTAAACTTCTCCATATTGGTAGGAAGATGTTTTTTAACCCAAGGTGATAGAGGTTCGACAGTTTTGAGTGCATAAGGTTAGGAGTGGAAATTACTTTAAATCTTTCTTGTATTAATCACAAGTACTACCTTTTCTTTATCAAAAGCTAGTAAATCTACTGGTTTTATTACCTTTATTGTTCTCTCTACCCTAAAATGGAAGTATTCATCTAAGATGGTTTTTAGTAATATTTTTGATAGTTTTTTTCAGTTGAATTGAATGTTTTAATCCATATCTTAACATTACATATTTCTCAGGATTAGGGTGCTAACACTAAATGGCTAATGTTCTAAAAGATCATAATATTATTTTAAAATAACTCTTGTTATTTTAGAGCTCTGAATTAAAATTTGGCTGTGAAAGAGAGATTAAGAGATTAAGTTGTTGCCGTATGACTAAAAGGATATCAAAAACATAGGGCATACACAATTTTTATCATACTACAAGCAAAGTAAAATTTAATAACTTCTGTCTTATTACGTTAATTAAATAGAAAAATGAAAAATATGCAGTAATGCCTTGCTTTTTTTAAAACCCAATTAACATAATTATCTAAGCTATATATACTAGAACTACATCAGGTACCCTTTTCAATTTACTGAAAAGGGTGTCCTTTTTCAGTTGTTTACATGTGAGTTTATACCAGTTGTTGAATTGACAAGAATAAAAACTAAAAATTTTAGTATAAATTATTAATATGATGGGTAAAGTCGCAGTATCCATATTTTGTTGCGTTTTAATATCATCCTGGTGTGCGCTAAGGTCATACTTTTTATCAAATAAATGTTAGTTTACATCTCTTTAAGCAATTAAAGGTTTTTATGCGTCTAATCATGTAATGTCATGGCTCTTCATGTTTTTCAAAACCAAAGATTGGGCAAAATCATCAATAAAAACATCGATTGTTGACAAAAAGGAAAGCTTGTAACTAATATGATTATGATTTGGCATTAAAGAAAAAACCAAGGTGATACCGCCGAGACTAACTGATATATCCGGAATACCAAAAAACAAAATGAGCAAAAAATCTGTCACTGAGGCCAACTACTTTTTAACAATAATTGCGATGGTATCAAAAGATTCTGCTGTTATTTTCAAGTGATCAGAGTGCTCAAAACCAGAAACAAGTAGGAATATTATTCTAAGCAAAGACCTATCTCAAGGTTGAAAAAGCCGAATATTTCCCTTTGGAATAAATTTGGAAGATTTATCGTGAGGAAATAGAAAGTACGAATTGCAATAAGTTTGAAAAACTATAAATATTAGGGAGAAAATAAAGAAATATAGTTATTACTCTCTTTCCTCGATCGAATTACACACAGAATAGTCTATACAAGGAACAACACAAGTGCAATTACGATAATGGACTCTACAGATAGTCGTGAATATCAATTACAATTAATCAAACAATTGAAGAATGCTTTACAAGCATTATCTATTCAAAACAAAGATATAAGAAGCACTTTCATTGACACCGAAAAGAATACGGACTTAGCTCTGAGCACTGATTTAGATTTTAAAAACTTTGCGCAGAAGTATATTGATTTTACTTATCAAAACCCAACAACGTATCATGTTGTTGAATATGCTTCCAAAGTTTTGAAGGATAATGGCTTTACATATCTATCAGAAAAGGAAAGCTGGAACAACAAAATTAATGAAGGAAAGTATTTTACCACTAGAAACGGTACAAGTTTGGCTGCTTTTGTAGTAGGTGAAAATTGGGAAGAATCTAAAGGTGTCGGTGCTATTGGATCACATATTGACGCCTTAGCTGCAAAATTGAAACCAGCTTCGAGAAAAGATGACGTGGAAGGATATGAGTTGTTAGGAGTGGCACCTTATGGTGGAACTTTAAACCATTTATGGTTTGATAGGGATCTTGGTATTGGTGGTCGTGTGTTGTTTAGAGATGAAGAAACTAATAAAGTTGGTAGTAAACTTATCGCTTCGACCCCATATCCGATTGCTAAAATTCCATCCTTGGCACCTCACTTTGGTAAACCGGCTGAAGGTCCATTTGATAAGGAAGACCAAGCGGTGCCAGTCATTGGATTTACCTCCGATGAAGATAGTGGTGAGGAAACAATTTCCGAAAATGAGGCAAAGTGTACTTTGGTTGGTAAGCATTCCATCAAATTGTTGAGGTACATCGCAAGATTAGCAGACATTGACGTGTCTCAAATCGTTCAACTAGATTTGGATTTGTTTGACGTTCAAAAGGGATCTTTAGGTGGGCTAAATGAAGATTTTTTATTTGCCCCAAGACTAGATGACAGGTTATGCAGTTTTGCTGCTTTATGGGCTCTTATCTCTTTTTCAAAAGAATCTTTTACTCCTAATTGTAATACATTTTCTGTGTTAGGTTTATTTGACAATGAAGAGGTTGGGTCTTTAACAAGACAAGGTGCCAAAGGTGGACTATTAGAATCGACTGTGGGAAGGGTTGCTGCAGCCAAACGTCACAATGCTTCCAATGATCTTCATACTATTTTTGCTAACTCGATTATTTTGTCAGCCGATGTTAATCACTTATTCAATCCAAACTTTAAAGAGGTTTATATGAAAGGTCATTCCCCAAAACCAAATGTTGGTGTTACAATTTCCTTAGACCCTAATGCTCACATGGCAACTGACTCGGTGGGATTTGCTTTCATTGAAGAATTAGCAAGAAAAAATGGTGATAAGGTTCAATATTTCCAAATTAAAAATAACTCTAGATCAGGTGGTACTATTGGTCCTTCAATTTCTTCTCAAACAGGTGCTCGTACAATTGATCTGGGTATTCCACAGTTGGCAATGCATAGTATCCGTGCAACAACAGGTTCGAAAGATGTTGGTTTAGGTATGAAATTCTTCAAGGGTTTTTATGAAAATTGGAGAAATATTTACGATAATTACGGTGACTTATGATTATATTATATCGCTACTTTTAAACGTTGTAATATGAGTTCCAGATAAATTGATTTAATTGTTTTTTGTTAGTTTATCTAGATCTGAATAAATATCTCTTCTTTTATATATAAAATACATAAAATATATCAATGATATCAAAGGAAAAATAAATGAGAAATGAAATGACTTGCCTTCATATATAAATTATCAAAATAAAGAGACGTGGAATAATTTGGTCAATGGATGGTTAGATACCATTCAGTATATAAAAGAATTACAACAAAAAATGAATGAATAAAAAGAAAAGAGATATCATATAATGGTATAGTATGAGGGTTAAGGATCTTATGTCCTATGTTCTTATAAAGACCATTGTCTACAGTATTTGGAGCATAAATTTTGTCTTGTAAAAAGTACTAAAAAATTTTTATTTAATCTCTGTATTATTTTTATAATTTTTTATTTTGTCCGTGGTAATTATCAGTTTTTTTATATTCTTTGGATTAGCAACCACTTTTATAAAAATTATAATAAATATCAAATAATATATCTACTAAAGCTGTTATGATAACCTTGTTGGGAATTACCGAGCATTTCAACCTTTCCTACACAGTCAGTTACTGTTTGACACACTGTGGGATGTGATGATACACACTTTGATCTCAACATAGGAGAAGAAGTGCGAGACAGAGTGCAGGAAGACATGTATGTGTTTTTTAAATTGATGAGCATCAAAACTTCATGTTATGAAATTTTCTCCATCAAAGAAATGGGTAGGAAAGGTTGAAATGCTCGATAATCTCCAACAGTTTCCTCTCCTATATATCAGTTTATCAGGAATATTCACAACACTTAGAAAACTTCATAATCATGTAATAATCATGTGAAAGTCAGCTGTAATATCTATTTATTATCATGTGATAAATTATAAAAATATAAAGTAAAATAATATTAAAAAAATATAATTTTTATTTTAATTTTCCGAATATTTAAAAATATCTTGTATGTATATTTTCTACAAATTATTAAATAAATGCTTATATAGCGGAAAGCTTTGGTTTTTTTTTGTATATTTTTTACGTATAAAATTTAGTTATTTCTAATTCAATAAAATTACTTTGTGTCCCATTAGAAGACATATTTGATAAAGTGTTATGCCCGTAACATTGATTGCATATTTGTCAAGATGAACATACCACAGTTTGTCAGACAGTAAATAACTTTGTATCGAAGACATACTTTCAGAAGAGTGAAAGATATATATAAGAAAAGAACGTTGAGATCTCTTCTTCTATGAAATGTATAATATTGTATATAACTTTTTTGTACAAAGAAGTGTAAACTTACGTTGTTACAAATAGTTATAAAGTGACCCAAGTTACACTACATATTTATAATGAATAGTTTGAACGTGACCTTTGGTCAGACCCTTCACAATTTACAGGGAAAGTGTATAACCATTGTATTAAGTCAACAGAGAAAGAATTATTGCATTAAAAGTGACAGTTTGTCCATGTTAATGGTAGCTGTGAACAGCGTTAAACTCTTCAATCACAAAACTTCTAAGATTTAGTCCCTTTTGTTATTTTTTTTTCTTTTCTTGTTTATGTGTGTGAGCGTGTTTTTGCCTCTCGGGTGATATCCTTATAGCCGACATGAACTCTACTAAAAAAACAGATTTTTTGTTGAAAATAAAACCCAAACAATAAAGACTTCATGGCACAACACTGTCCAGAGCTGAATTATAAAATCTAAAAATACTAGCTAAGACACAAATCTTCTGAGAGAGCATTGCGTATAATTCTGGATATTTGAAGAGTTACTATTCAATTGTTGATTGAAAAGTGAATAGATTTTGTCTGTTGATTCAATTGAAACTGTATACCAAAGTGACTTTTAGATTTCAAAATATAAATCACTGTGGTAGTTGATAGAACAATATTAATTAACCACGTTTAACAGGAATCAGAAACCATAATGAGTCTAAGAACAAAGAAACACGAGGCAATTCACATCGAAGAAACCATTAAGAACTCGTACAGAACTACCACAAAAACAGTCATCAAAAGACTTTATACTTGGGAAGAAATACCGGAGTGGCAGAAAGATAATGAGCATATCCTTAGAGGTTATGTTAGAGAAACCAACAGTTTCAGAAGATGCATAAACAGTTTATTTTATATTCATAATGAAACTGTTAATATATACTCCCATTTCATTCCAGGTATTTGCTTTTTGGTAATAATATTTTTAAATAGACATTATGTGAAAAATTTTGTTACCACAACAGTTATGGATTACTTCTTCATCAATGTCTTTTTTTTTGGAGCTTTTACATGTCTGACATTGAGTAGTGTTTTCCATTGCTTTAAAAGCCATTCTCTAAAGGTCGCAGTGCTTGGGAATAAACTAGATTATCTTGGAATCGTTATATTGATTGTCTGTTCCATGATCAGTATTCTTTACTATGGATTTTATGATTGTTCTTTGTTCTTTTATATCTTTTCATCCCTCACATTATCCTTTGGTATTGCGTGTGGTATTGTTTCACTTAAGGACAGATTTAGAACTAGGGAATGGAGACCATACAGAGCTACCCTATTTGTGGTGTTTGGATTGTCAGCAGTTTTACCAATTTTCACAGGCATCTGGTATTATGGATATAGGGAGGCTTATATCAGAATTCAGTTACCCTGGATTGTCTTAGAAGGTGTGTTTTATATTTTTGGTGCATTCCTATATGGAATCAGATTTCCAGAAAAGTTCCATCCCGGTAAGTATGATATTTGGGGTCATTCCCATCAAATATTCCATATTTTGGTTGTTATTGCAGCATTATGTCACCTAAAGGGGTTGATTGGTAGCTACAAACTTGTTCATGAAAGACTAAACCTTTAATTATATTTACCTTCTAAGTGGCTCTATTTTTTTAACAGTTTCTCATGGAGGAACAAAGGTGAAAGCCTAAGGTCTTCCTAATTGACCCTACAAAATATCTGAAAGTCTGTAAATAAAATTATATATTTTTATACAAATAAACCAATCATTAGATAACAAGATTAAATATATTTGACTTTTTATACATCTAAACTATAAGGTTTTAGGTAGGTTGGATCTATCTTTCACAAAAAGAAAATAATTCACAAAGAATGAAATTGATAAGCTATATATACAAAATATTGTCATATAAGGTTGGTAATATTAAGGGTTATTTGAGTGTTTTTGAGCGTTTGCCCATCCCTTTCGATTTTTCTGGAGAAAAATTGTTCGTCTTACTGAAAAAGAAAAGAAAATTAGTAAAAAATGGTGACTTGTAAAGGAGAGAGTTTTTGTTTGGTTTCCAGAAATTTGGTGCAGTTATGTTAATAATTAAGGTTAAAATAGTTAGCTTCGTGAGTGATAGTTGGGTAATTAATAAAAAAAGAAAACCAATATATTGTAGGAATAAATGCTAATAGTAAAAAACAAGAATGTAATATTTCATATTAAAATTGTTAAATTGAAATAGGTTTTTCAAGGATCCCTGCAAACGCCATTAAATCTGTTGTTGTTGTACTTAGAACGGTCTATGTTCAACATTGAGACTTTATTGACACTTTGTAATAAAATAGGGAATTAACATTTGAATTATTAGATTCAGACATCTTGTTTTAATTGTAATATGGTGTAATTATTAGTTTTTATGTGCATATGACTATTAAATCTTCTTCGTTATATATAAAATATAGGAAATGAATAAAGTATACCATAATAATATCAAAGGAAAAATAAATGAGAAATGAAAGGTCCTGCCTTTATTTTTGAATTATTAAAGAGACATGGAATATTCTGGCCAATGGATGGTTAAAAACCATTTAGTGTATAGAAGAATTAAAAAAAGGGATGAAATAATCCAATATTATAATTATTTCATTCAACAATGAATTAATAATGAAAAGGAAAAGAGATACCATGATTTCATGATATAGTATGGGCGTTAAGGATCTTATGGCTTATGTTCTTATAAAGACCATTATTTATCATATTTCTAACATTATTAATATTATTAAGCCACCTTATTTTATATACCATAATACCAGCTAAATATATGGAAATAATAAATTCTTGGGTTAATATTTGTTAAGGAAGAAAGTAGTCCTTTAACATCTTACTCTGTCATATTTTTATATTTCCAGCATTTTGATAACCTTTACAATGGTATTTCCAGCGATAATCCTACTGTTAACACTGTCTGATATAATTGTATTTTTAACTCATGAATATGAATTACGTGTATCTTATATTTCCTAAAACTAAATACAGTGGATTATATACATATTTAGAAAAACTCCTGTATCAATACAACCAGAGATTTATCTTATAAATATGTTTCAGACTACACGATACGCCAAGAGTTTTGAATTTCATTTGATATATACTAATTTTATACTTGTTTGTAGACTTAAAAAAACTAGATCCTATTCTACAAAATTACCATGAGTGGTATAGGTCAAAAAAACTGCATGGGTCCTCATTTTTTATATATTTGAGAGTATGTTTTGAGAGTTTAGAGCGATTTTTAGTTATTATTTAATCTAGATCAAGTTAAGGCATTAGTTTTCAAGCCAATATGTTCTTTGAAATTGTTCTAATAAAACATATTATATAACATATTAGGAGGTACAAGCACAGAGTATAGATAAAACACAGTAAAACCGTGACTAAATTTAAACTATAACAAAATAATGAAAAACTTATTGAAAATAAGAAATCTTGTTCCTCGTGGCCCAATGGTCACGGCGTCTGGCTACGAACCAGAAGATTCCAGGTTCGAGTCCTGGCGGGGAAGATTTATTTTTTCAATATTCTTTTTATTTTTTTCGTGTGTGAGTTGTCTTTAAAATTATTTTTTTGAAATAACAGTTTAGTGTTAAAAGAAGCCAAAGGATGAAACTATAGTATTGATCTGGCATACCAACCAATAATAAAGCTATAATAAAACATGTCCTTTTCAAATAAAGAAGTTGCTACCGCTATCGTTGATTTTTTGGTTAAAATAATTGACAAGAAAGAGGTTTCTGATGATAATATCGATTCTCTAAATGTCGCTATTGACTGTATCACTGATGTTTTTGATTTTGATAGAGACGCTGTGAAATCGGTTATTGAGGCAAAGTTCAATGGTGATAATTTGAAACAAATCTTAACCAAACTTGCCAATGAAACAGCCTGTGAAACGTCTGGCGAAGATGTTATAGTCAACATTCCAAAAGAAGATGCTGAGATCAAAGCCAAGGCGGAAGCACTCAAATTAGAAGGTAATAAAGCAATCGCCCAAAAGGATTTTAACTTAGCTATCAAAAAGTATACAGAAGCTATTAATGTTTTACCAACTAATGCTGTTTACTACGCCAACAGAGCTGCCGCCTATACAAATTTACAAAAATATGATGAAGCTATTAAAGATGCTGAAGCTGCAATCAAGATTGATCCAGATTATTCCAAAGGTTACTCAAGATTAGCCTATGCTAAGTACGTTCAAGATAAACCAGAGGAAGCACTAGAAGCTTACAAGAGGGTACTAGAAATCGAAGGTGACAACGCTACTGATGTTATGAGAAGAGGTTATGAAACTGCTAAAAAAAGAGTCGAAGAATCCTTGAATCAAGATGACAATACAACTGATGTTGAAAGAACAAAACCAGCCTCCGAAGCTCCTGGTTCTAACACTGAAGCTACCCCAGACTTTTCATCCATGTTTGGAAATTCAGGTGCCGGTGGGATGCCTGACCTTGCTTCAATGTTAGGTGGTGGTTTAGGTGGTGGTTTAGGTTCTTTATTAAATAACCCACAAATGATGCAAGCCGCCCAGTCTATGATGCAAGATCCTAATACTATGCAAAAGATGCAAGCAATGATGCAAAACCCTGCTATGCAACAAATGGCTCAAAATTTCGCTAGTGGTTACACTTCCATGGACGATTTAATGTCCAATCCAGATGTCCAAAACATGGCGTCAAACTTATTTGGTGGCCCGGCTGCCGGTAGTGATTCCAATGGTGACAAGAAATAATATAATGAAGTCATTATACCCAATTCCTAAGCTCTTCTAATTTTTTAGATAATATTTTTATAAAATCTGTAAACCCTATTTTAAACAATTATAACAATGCTATATTGAAAACACCTATGTAACCATAAGTCAGAGATCATCTTACAAAGAACCTAACCTTCCATTCTTTTCTGTTTACTTTCCAGATTAAAAACGCTATGTATCAGTAACTTAATGTTTTGTTCACAGCACGTCTTTATTAGACCCAATGTAATGTAGTCCGATTTAAACCGCACAAACTTGCTTAATTCCTCTGCCAGTTGCTCATGCTTATAGTTAATCTCGCGACTTTCTCTTTGTAGAAGCTTTTTAATTTCAGTTTTGCGTTCATAGATCTGTCTCTCATTCTTCAGTTTCTTATTTTCGATGAAATTTGTGAGGACGTTACCGCCGTTATCATGCATATGGTCGTCTTCTCTAGTCTTGTACGCTTTACCTTGTTTACCATACTTGTCTAATTCCAACATTTCCCCATATAATTTCCACCAAGCTGGAATCTTAAAGTTTAACAACTGATTAATATTAAGAGAAAGCCCCAAGACACAGGTTTCTAGATATTCTAAATTTCGTAGCAATCTATCCAGACTTGCTCTACCATATGGTGTAATTTTCACTTCACTGTACTTTATGAGCAGTCTCGATATTGATCTTCTATGATAATCATGTGAAAGGATTCTGAATAAATCTTTGCTGTCACTAATATCCATTTTCTTCAACTTTAAGAAGACAGTTAACTTCTTTATCGCCGTAAGCTGGGGTGTGATATTATTCAGTTCGTCAAGATTAAATTTTAAGAAATTCTGGATAATATTAATTTGCTCAGGTTCCAATGAATCTCTATGATCAGGCGATTTCGAGTTTTTGTCAGTATCCTTTAATTTAATCTTCCTTTCTTGAATCCATTCAATTAAACTAATACTATCATTAAGAATGTGTGAAATTGGCAGTATATTCATATGAATAAGGGACTCTAAACATTGGGTTAGCCATGTGAGAATCGCTTCCTTGTCCTTCAACTTTACCCATTTTAAGTTAGTCTGTTGGAAAATCGATGCCATATTGTCCAGCTTCAACAAAAAATCATTTAATGGAAGAAATGTTAGAGGATATGCTTTTAAAAGAACTCGAAATAAGTTTTTTATAGTTTTGAGATTGAGATTAAAAGTTTTGTAGCTGTAGGAAATGTTGCTATGAGATATTTTAACGCTAACCTTCAAAGAATAACTAGTATTCTGATGAAACTTTAAGGAGTGAGCAAAAATGTGGTGAAATACTGTCCTATTTTCTAAGGCATGTCTGCCTAACAACTCAATAATTTTTTCATCTTGAGCATAATCAAAGCAATCTAGACCGTTACGATCTTTAGTTTTGTCGAAAATTGTTCTAGGATCGTTCAAGATAATTTCAACATTCTGTGTTCGGTTGTACTTTACAAACACCATTAGCGGTGTTAGTCCTTTTTTATTGCACTTATTTACATTAATATTCTCGACAGTGTTTAGTAAAATGTCTACATTACTTTTGACTATGTGTAAAAGTGTATTTCCTTTGGCATCCATATGTTCTTCTAAGTCTAATGGTTTTTTCTTCTTTGTTTTGTACCAGTGGTCTGATAACTCTAGTGATTTTCGTATCATTAGATCGTAGTGCGCTTGATCGTAACTACGAAATATTGTAAATAATGGCGTTTGGCTGGTACAGTCCTTTGAGTCCCATTGGATGTATTTACCAATTTTTTCTAACAAGTCAACCTGGTCATTAAGAAAGTGAGCTGCGTTCCTACCGTCCCTGTCTTGACGTTTTAGATATAAAACTATTTCATTTTCAGAGCAGTTTATTTTCAGTATATCCACCAAAATTGACGCCATCTCATTATTTGAGTATTTAAGAGCTTGAATCAATAATGTTGATCCATCAATACTCTCATCATCTAAGAGATCTTCTAAGGGATAAAATACCTCAAATTCTTTATTTGAAAGAAGATTAATAGCAGTATTGTTTTGAAAGTTTGTTATGCAAATAGAAAGAACAGATTGACCAGTGTTGGAACGATACCTTAAATGATCTTTAAAACTAGAAATATGAACATCTTTTCTCAAATTAGTGGATGTTGTGATAAATTCAATGAATTGTATTGTGGCTTTTTCTTTTCTTAGCATAGTATTGCATTTCTTCTTGTCATCATTTAATGAATCCATGTAGATAATTACGGCTTCTAGCGTAGATATTGCATATCCAAGTAAACCAAATTTCGTATCATTTTCATTCTCATAGAAGTTTTGAAGATAATATAAATGACATTTCAAGTTGTTTGAATTCAGTCTGTTTATAATTAATACAAACAAGCTCATTAGCGTATCGGCATCAATTGGAATTTCTGTGTTGTCTGATCTTTTAATAGGTTTTGACAACAATTGTAAAGTTTCAACTAATATTCTACTTTTTTGAAAAAATGTGTTGCTGATGGATAGTCTAGTAAACGTCATGGTAGCCCTTTCAATGTGTTTCTCTAGCTGAACAATGTCCGAAAGTTTAAACGTTCGAAAACTTTGCTTGTAAAATTCTGTGTCTAACTGATCTAATGACAAAAAGTGCAAAAATGTAGTATTATCCTGTGAAGTTGGATAAAAATGTGTAATGATAACTTTCCATATATGATCATAGAGCTTTAACTCACAGTAATTTCGTACAACCCTTTTCAAGTTATGAATACCTTTAAGGTCAGCCTCATCCTTCACTAAAAAATAAATTTCTTCGCTGATTTCGTTAAAGCTCGACGCTAAAATGTTGAAATCCCTTTGAGAGGTTTCAATAAATTTGTCTAGAACAGTGTTTAGCTTTCGAGCCCATTCTGGCTTTTCATTAAGAAAATAGTCAAACATGCTTACGTCTTTTTGAAAGAGACTTTTATACTGGTGTTCACCTTCCACTTGGGTAGCTCGTTTTAGCCTCGTTTGGTCGAAACACCGTAGCTCATCTATCCTTGTCAAATCGTCCTCTTTACCATCAATCAACGGTTGATCAATATATATAAGATTAAATTTTCTGTAACCAACAGACTCCCTTTGGCTATAATAATCATTGAAGTTAATAAGGGTATCAAATTTTATTATATTATATTTTTTTCTATGCTCAAACCCATCGGCCGTGAATAAGCAATTGTTGCGTTGCCGTATTATTATATCTCTTCCACTTAGTGTGTGAAATAATTGATTGTTTGGTTGTATACGGAATTTTAAATTTGGATTACTGGGAACCAGAATATGATTTAACAAAAAGTCTGCATGGTAACACCTCTCCTGGAGTGTGAACTTTTCTTTAGAATCATATTGAGTTAATAACATATAAGTAGGAGGTACAATAACAATAAAATCGTTCAATGACTTTAATTTAACGTAACTTTTTTTTAAAGGAGAGTTGTCAACATCAGGGCAATTAAAGATGGCATTTAACAAAGGATTTAACAGTTTCGGCAGATGATAACTTGTCATTATTGCTGCATCCACAACAGTTCACAAAGAAACGTTTGATATCCTAATATGAATATACAGTATTTAGAATAAGCCTTCTATCGTTAAAGTCAGCTTTCTTTCAAGAAAAGTGTCAATTATTCCATTGAAGGTAATTAATTATATTCATTTATCCGACCTGCATCTTTTTTTTTTGATGAATTTTGAAGAAATATCAAATTTTTAGCGATGAGGTAAGACTTCAAAACGTTACGGATATATTGATTATAAGAAGGTGTTAGGTAAGTAGTTTAAACCACAGTAGAAAGGAAGCACCCATTACTTAAAACATTAATATTCTTTAGATAATCCTAAATAAGGAGACATGGGGAAAGGGAAGGGTAAGAACAAACAAACTGAAGACAGGCCTGTAAAGGCTAGGCATAGAGGTGCCAATGGTCACCATACAAGACAGAACCATAAACATATGGAGTTGAAGCAACATGCCCATACAGAGGCCAAACTCTCTTTTCCAGTAAAGATGGCAATGTGGGATTTTGATCACTGTGACCCAAAGAGATGTAGTGGGAAGAAATTAGAGAGATTGGGGTTGATTACATCGCTAAGAGTTGGTCAAAAGTTTCAAGGGATTGTCGTTTCCCCAAATGGGCAAGGTGTTGTTTGTCCTGATGATCGTGCTATTGTCGAGGAATTTGGTGCCTCAGTAGTGGAATGTTCTTGGGCTCGCTTAGACGAAGTCCCATTCAACAGAATTGGTGGGAAGCATGAACGTCTGTTACCTTATTTAGTTGCTGCTAATCAAGTCAATTATGGGAGACCGTGGAGATTGAATTGCGTGGAGGCCCTCGCTGCATGCTTTGCCATTGTAGGAAGAATGGATTGGGCATCTGATTTATTATCCCATTTTTCATGGGGGCTGGGATTCTTGGAATTGAATAAGGAACTATTAGAAATTTACCAACAATGTACAGATAATGAGTCTGTAAAGAAAGCTGAAGAAAACTGGTTGGCACAGATCGAAGAGGAAACAAAGAAGAGGAAGCTGGAAGCTCAAGAAACAGACGTATGGATGATGGGTAACGTTAATAGGAAACTAAACGATCTTGATATTAAAGATGAAACGGATGATGATGAAGAGACTGATAAAGAATTGGGATTGTTATCCAAACCAATTAGGTATGATAACTTAGGAAACTCTATTGATAGTGAGGAGGATGAAATAGCACCCAAATCAATTCAATACGACAGCCTAGGCAATGCCCTAGAAGAAGAAGAAGAAGAAGAAGAAGAAGAGGGGGGGGTTTCATACGACAGATTAGGAAATATTATCAGTTCCTGAATGTATAAGATCAAAAATAAAATAAGATCATAAATAATTTGTAGTCTATAGAAAAAAAGTTCCAAACAACTTATAAAAACAGGACATCTTAAATGACTTAACAACCCAATCTTAATATTGGACAAATAAGATGCTGCTATGTTTTATTTCTCAGTTTGTTTGAACACATTTTTTCAAGCACTTTTTATATTCTAGATATAAGAAATATTAGAGAGTGACTTTGAATATTAATTTGAAAACAGGACTTTCTTTAAGAGTTTACCAAAAACTAAGAAACAAAAAAAACAAGATAAAGCCATATCATACCCTCGTCTATAATGGAGAAGGATAGTAGGTTTGAAGGGTTTGTTCCAATACATACTATTTTCTACACAATTTTCCATCCCACAGAAGGTTCTAAAGTCTGCTATCAATTCCCACCAAACAATTTACAGAACTGTAATATCAACTTTGATTCAATTAAAAATTATATTATCCCTAAGCCACAACTATGTCATAGATTGTTGACACTTAAGTATGGAAATTACAGGATAGCATCGTACCCAGTGGCCATAAACAATTCATTGTATGCTAGAAACTATTTTAGATTTAATTTGGTTTTTGTTTTCCAATATGATTGCCAAACTTCTCCATACGAACCAGCCATTATGAGATTGGGAAAAATGTTTCGATCACTGGAAGAGCAAAGTCAAATTCTGTCGAGGTCCGAAAGAGATCCTGCCTTATTCAAAGATGACAACTCGTCAGCCAAGGATAATATAAGTAAAGATAACGGTAGTACAATTAATATAAACTCCTCATCCATCATTTCTACAAACATTAATAATGGATCTGCTAGAACGGAGAGACTTCTTTCTGATAAAATAATTTTATCGGTATCTGATTTACTAATGAGAGTTTATCAAGATCTAAATAACTATTCCGAGTGTCTGATCCCTATAGACCAAGGGAATGCTATCGACATTAAAATCTTTCCGTTGATGAAAACACCAGAGGCAACAAACTTGTCTATTGAAGATGTTCCAATGTTGATTGTAAATCTAGCCAAAATCATAGATTTAAATTGGGACCCCACAATGATATCAATCATACCTTATATAAATGGACTAAACAGCATTTTTTCTATTTCAAGATTAAGTGATTGTGATTCGAATCTAGTCATTGAGTGTATCAAACATTTGATATATTACAAATGTGTCATTCTTATTGACATTTTTCAATTTCAAAACATATATGCTCCAACCAGTCTGTTAAATTTATTCTTAACCGATCCCACAATGTCGTCAGAATGCCAGGCATATGTAACTTTACCAAAAGATTCACCAATACATCAGTTGCCCTTTCGAAATGAAAAAAGTCATAGTGGATCAAATAAAACACACTCCAAATCGAGGTCAATATCCTCATCCATCAAAGTTGCTTCATCAAATACTGCATTAAGTCCAAATGACGATCATGATTCCAATCACTCATCCATGTTCTACTCAAATACGAGAAAGATTCGATCCGAAAGTACTATATCTAGTAGTGATATAGGCACTTTTAGGTCAAGTTCAAAATTTGACTCAAATGACAAATACGTCTATGGCTCAAAGTCATTGCTGTTCGATCTCTATCGTTCATTATCTCATGGAACTACCTTATCTAAATGGTACGAACTTAATTTTGAAATAATCCGTGATAACTTTATTGACATACGAAAGTTCATACAATATGGTATCACCAAAAAGATTTTATATAGGGTCCAATCGTATCCTATAATGCAAAAAAGAAATCTTATATTTAATCGAAATAACGAAAACAAGGAGGCCCCAATGAATGCACAGAAATATGAGGATGTATTAAATGATAAAATTAAAGAGGCTAAAGTATTTTTATCCACATCTGACATAAAGTTTGATGCTGGTGACAAGATACTGAATTCAATTTACAAGAAACTATCAAAGGTTTCCTTCCAAAAGTCAAATGTAGATGAAACTCCCAACAACCGCACAAGTAAACATGACTCTCCCAATGATAAGTTCAATGAGTTATTAATACTCACAAGGGAAGAAAAGATAGGTTTACTGAAATCCCTAGAAAACCTTGAATCATTTGACAGCATATGTGTTAAGTTGGGTAGATCAAGGCAAGAAGTGGAACAAATACTTTACGACATTGGGGATTATAGAGTTGTTAATTGCTGAATTCAATAATATGTTAAAGTAATAATACAACCAGGAGATTTATTAATGGCAAGTTCCTATATATGTATAAGTAATTCTATATATTTATGAATAAAGATTATATTACGACTAAACGCCAAGAATACCAAATTTGTTTAACCTCATATTAAGTATATTGGTGTTTTATTGACTTATCCTAGGAATCTTTGAACTGTGGGCAGTGTTTTCTTGACTGTTTTCTCTTTTAAGTGCTCTTTTCTTGGGGCTGACTGAACGTGATCTAGGTATAGAGGATACCTGATTTACGTTCGATAATGATGTTGGTCTTAAAGGGACATTAAACTGTAATTCAGCTTCTCTTTTTATTGGAATATTACTACTACGGTTTTTGTTAACATTACTCTCAACATTTTCTACTTCTTCATTCATAATTGATTTTATTGTTTTATCCATATTTTTTATTGTATCAAGGGAATTTTTCTTAAATTTTAATTCATCTTGAACTGTCTCACTTAACAAATGAAAATTGCGATCTATTACTTGGAAATTCTCATTTATAACTTTGTTGTCATGAATTTCCTTCATCGCATTCATATTATCATCGTTAAGAATATTTTGATCTTGGATTATTTTTATTGAGTCGTCCATAGAACTTTTTGAATTATTTATCATACCTGTTACCTGTTCAACTTGGAAATTTAATTGATTCCAATATTTATTATTAATTGAATCAGATTGATTTATTAATTCAATCGAATTTTGCCATTTGTTAAAGTATGGTTTCCACTGTTTATTATCAGTATCAATAATGTCTCGAGTGACATTATCTACAGTGGAAGAAAGCAAATTCTTATTTTGATTGATATATTCTGTAAGCATGGATTGGAAGGACTGGATTAATGTGTTTGAAGACTGTTCTAAATTTCCCAGCGTAGCCTGTACATGCTGGCTTACAATTTCGTTGTCTAATGTGGTTTTTCCATTAACTATCCTATCCTTTAAAACAAATTGATTATCTAAAAAATGTTTAAATTTGCTATTCTCCTCACTTAAATCGGATAGCTTTTCTGCCATATCATTGTAATACGTGGTGGTCATCGTTTTGATACTTGTTATATTATCACTGATCTGATTAAATATGATCGGTGTTTCTTTCAATAAGTCATTAATACAGGAATTATACAGTGACATTGCTTTGTCTTTTGTTACTTGTAATAACTTTACAAACTGGGCTTTAATCAGTTCAATGTTTTTATCAATGCCGCTACTTCCCGTTCCTTGACTTTCTAGTAATCTGTTCTTTTTTAACTGGTTAAAAAACGAACTTTCAAGTTGATTAAATTCAACCATTAACAAAGACTCAATATTTGCTCTTAAATCTATTTCATTTTGCTTGACCTTTTTAAAATGATGAGTTAGTTGGTTAAAATTCTTATTTAAGGTTTCATTGGCAAGCCGTAGATCATTCAATTGTACCGCTTTTTTATCGGCTTGTTTCTTATATTGAAGCAGTTGCTCATTTAAAATACCATTCTTGTTGTTTTGTTTTTGTAATAATTCATTGACTCTTTTATTTTCATCCAATAAAACTACATTCGACCTTTCTAATGTAAGATTATTTTGTTTTAGTTCCTTTATATCGATCTTATTGGTTTCAATTTCATTCATTAGATTTTTGTAATTTTCTTGCGACATATAGATTCCGTCTTTTGACTTAGTGGACCATAGATCTGCTCTTAGTTTTATTAATTCTTGGGTAATATCTTTTAAAAGGATATCTTTCAATATAAATGAACCTAACTGCGGTTTATTTTGTATGTTCTTAGCCTTTGATGCATATTCCAAAGTACTACATGTTTCTTCCGACACTAGTTTTGCAGGTGATATTGTAGCAATCAGGATCGTCTTTGTATTCCCACCCAATGAATCTTGTAATAGTCTTGTTAATTTGGACTCTCTAAAAGGAATATGTATATTTTTAATTTTATTATTTTTAGAAGTTGAGGTAGTGTCATGTACTCTTTTTGTATTCTTAATGTTACTATTTGTTGTCTCAGATAATGAATTAATCACCCTTCCCAAAGTCAACAAACTCTGGTTAATTGAACCCGCTTCCTTAGCTCTTAAGTTAAGTGCACCAGATTTAGAGATATTTTCAGAACCAGCCAAATCTACCAAATTCAACTTTGATAAACGAAACATCTGATCCTTAAACTTTTTATAAAGAGTAATAGTGAAAATTGTATGTGACCTTGATGAAAAATCATTCATTTTAGTTGAAGCCATCTGTCTTTGTTTTAACCCTTTTTGTAAGAGTAGTAACCCATCTTTGGCATTGTTGATATGAAACTCTTTTAAATTTTGAATGTAGATCTCAGTTGCTTGAGTATTACTCAAATTTTGACTGTTTGGATTATTATTGTTATTGCTATTATTATTATTATTATTCCCAGCTTCTAAGGATATCGGCAAAGAGTTCCTGTTTGATACAGATTTACGTGGCCTTTTGGTTCCATATCTTTTCTTTGACAAGTCTGTTACAGCCTTCCCGGAAGTTGTCGCTGTGGTTGTTGTCTTTGTCACCGGATTATTACTTGAATTACTATCAAAAATTCTCAACTTCCTGCTTGGAGGTGTTATATTATTATTACTTACGTTATTTGTATTTGAATTTGAATTTGAACTCTCATTTGTTTCATATAATAAATCTTTTAATTCTTCATTGTAAAGCTCTAAAAACGAACATTTGACCACATAATCGGTATCATTAAAATCTTGTCTATTATTATTATTGTTTGAACCACTAGATATACTCTTTTCATATTCTAATGTATCAAATAATTTGCACAATATTCTTGGTATTATCCCAGCCGAGTCATTTAACTTGATATTATTATTATCATACTGCTGTTGTTGCTTTTTATCTTTTATTATAAAATTATTAGATTCATCCCCAGTCATGGTATAAGTTTTCCCAGTGGAGGTCATACCATATACTAGGATTGTACAATTATAACCTTTAAGAAAATCATCAAATAATGGGGTTACGATATCATTGAATAAAGATTCTTGGGAAACATTTGGGCCTAAGACTTTATCCACCTTGTATGTTTTTGAGTTCAATTTAGCTGTGATACCAATATCATCTGTGGTGTTAATTGAAACTTCACTAGGATGATCACGAGTATTAGAGTCCACATATTCAGGAACTGTTACAATGACAGGACTTTTTGCATCAATTTCACGTTTATTTCTACCTCTACACCTAACAGCCACGGTAATATTCATTGACCCTTCTGTATCTGAGGTCTTGCTCTCAGTCTGGTTCATGATCAAATTGAGTGTTTTGAATGGTCTGTTTTATTTTGTTTGGCGATGTATTGATTAAAGCTTTATTTTGTTTTGTTTATATTTCTTTGTTTATCTGTTTTCATTTTGTTTTTTAGTTTCTTCAGAATTGCAAACAAAATAAAAACGAACCGCAAAAAATTCAGATTTTGCCGCCAATAATAAATTTCTTTTAGAAGAAGAAGAGAAGACACAGGATTATAATTAAAAACATTTGCAGTAGAGAGGATCTGTTAAATTAAAATTGTGAAAGGGGAAAAACTAGCAAGGTGAATCCTACTCCACAAATATTTAACTCTAGGATGCTTGGTATGTTGTTTTACTGTTAACCCTATCGACCCGATCCTGAACCTATGTTGCTAGGACATCATGGAAATATAATCTAGTTTAGTTTCACAGAGTATTGTGTGTTCAGAAAAAAAACTTGAAAAAAGTCAGAGTAAAGAAAACAATCACCCAAAGTTGATAAAATACCGTTTGAAACCATCTGTAGCAATATAAAAGTTTAAGTTCTTACATGAATATTTGATAATTAAAAGAAATAACGGCTTAAGTAGGTACATAAATGTTTGATAATTGAAAGGTTAGTAAAAATTAAGGAAAATGAAGTGAATATAGAAAATAAAGTAAGGAGGTAAGAAATTGAGAGAGGGAGAAAATAAAAATAAAAGATTAGAAAAAGAATTAGAAATTTTAGATAATGAATAAGGTAGGCAGTATGACTTGCAATATCTCAAGAAATACAGAGCGCTAGTTTAAATGTGATGGTTGTGAAATGAAAAATATATACAACCACAAACGTAAAGAGAGAGTATTTGATGATATCATTTATGACTTATCCAAGTGTATTAAAACTGATATTAGACTCAAAATCAAATTTTGCCGGACCCCATGATATATAATTTGTTGTTTGAACTAAGAACGGTAACAAAGCTCCAGTTTTACCTTTCAATATTGTGGAAGAGAAAGGTAAAAAGAATCTAATCATTACTCTCACGTAGAAGAGTCCCATCTTTAATGAAATTCAAAATGAACACTAATGAAACCTCTGGAACAATTGAAAGAGAGTGTATCCCATTTGAAGCTTACAAATCAGACCATTTTCGTAGTAGTTTAGTCCTGGGAAATATTCACTGTGTAATCAGTCTTAGTCCATTACATGATATGATGGATTATGTATTAATATTAATAAACAGGCGTGGCCAAAATTGGAAAATGTTGCTGACTGCTACATGAAACATAATCTGAAAAATTACCTTCCATTACACTATCAGTTAAAGGTAGAAATACTTGAGTTTTGATCATTAACATTAATTTATTAGAGTGAGATATTCTATAAACCTAGTTTGTTAATAAGGAAAGAATCCAATGGTGTATATCGTTTAGATAGGTTATCAGTGAGCTTATCATCAGACATGAAACTGATGGTGGAAAATGAACATATAATGCCTTGTTCAAGACCTAATCTTGTAGTCCCAACTTCTATTATTACCTGGTATATTTAGAAACAAAACATTGAAGATATACCTTTGAAGATTTTATGTTAGTTCGTAAAGTAAAGAAAATAACGTTACAAAAAGTGTGACTATAAAAGGTATATTAAACAACATTCTCAATGGTTACTCTAAATAACTAAATTATAACTGCTCTTTATTTTAAGGAAGTATAAATGAAAACTTACACATGAAAATTTTTACAAAAGAACGGTAGAGGTGTCAAGATGAACCATGAAGGAAGGACATGATTAGAATGTCATCAACTGAAATGAATATATTTTCTTATGAAACTATTTATGTACATGTGTATATGTGTGGTATTTTATTACTTCATTTCTGTCAACTGTGTAAAGTACTTTTGTTATAAGTTCTCAAAAAATCCTTTTTTCTTCTCATTAAGTTCAAATTTTTGTCTTAGCACCAAGGATCAAAAAATCATTCTTTGATTATGTTTTAGCAATGACAGGCTTTGTTACTTTTACTCTTCTTTTCAATTAAAACAACTTTGAGTTAAAACAATAACTAAAACTACATTTGACCAACTTAATCGGGACCTTTATGTTATTATACTGTTAGCTATTACTGACGACGCTTCCTATCAGGACCAAAGAAGGTATGCTTTTCTTACAACATCTCTACGACATTTGCAAATATTTGATAAATTAAAAAACAAATACTAACCATATTCTATGGACCTTATGTTGGGTGTGGATCTCACCCAAAATCCCAGAACAAAAGAAATCACTTCAAGATATCTCTTTTCTAGGGGAAATAAACCAAAGCCAAACACCAAAGGCAAACACCAAAGGCCACTTATAACACGATATAAATGAAAGTTCAATCAACTCAAGATTGTTTGCATTGGAAGATAATAGTTGTTTACCGTTTAGTGAAACAATCTGTAAACATTCTGTTTATGCACTGGTCAATAATGCTATTTTTCTCGAGGAGGTTTTAGTTCTTTATTTTTTTCTTTCATAAGAGGTGCCTGAATCAGTACCATTCCTGGAGTCCATTGACTAACTTTGGTGTTAGGAACACATCTGTGCTTTTCCAAATTAATGTTATTGCCAATTAATTGCTGTAATACATGAAAGTTAGTAGCAAGTTTCAAATGCCAACAATTGGCCACACCACAGTAGAAAAAATGTTTGTTATGAGTTTTAAAAATTATAACGGGTTTAATTATGTTGTCCTTCGCTTGTATGAATTTATAGGCCAGCATTGTATTATATATTCTTTGTATAGTTTCATCTCTTACCGTAATCTTTTTCTCGACAGGAAATTTCTTCCGTTAAAGGTTTAATCGAATATATCTACTTCAAATTATATGCCCACCCCCTAAAGGCATAACAACCTGAATATTTCGGTATTCTGTTGAAGGCTTAGTCCAAAAAGGAACCAGGAAATCAAGGTTGTTTTAAACACCAACTTGTCTAAATAGAACTCAATTCTTCATGTGTCTGATTTTTATGAAGAGTATTGCTAACTTCTGCAAGCAACGCTGTGGATTACATCATTCATTTATTGACTATATTTCTATCCCATCATAACTTATTTTTAAGCCTTGCTTTAAAAGGATTTCAGTGGGCCCTTCGTTAGAACGAACGAAATTTGGAAATAACGAGAAAATATTGCTTTCTCTTGGTTAATTGAGAAGATGTTAGGAAAAAGATCACAAATTGAGAGAAAAAAAGCGACCAAAATCACTTGATCTCAAAGGGGATGAAACCTTAAACTTAAAAAGTATTAATAAAAGTTATACGTTTATATTCCTGCAACACTGTGTACCAGTTTTCCACTCAAAAGAGAAGTAGGTTTCAAAATAATTAAACTCTACTATTACATGTTTAAGCAATCACAGTTTTGAATCTCTTAGTATGAAAAGTAAAAAATCCGTGCTGGAAATGACATGATTGGTATGTTAATTCTAATTTTAGTTAAAATTGCAGTTGTTAGAACGTCTGAAACGGTCCTATTGTTGGAACCCATTGTTTCTTACAAGGAAAAAAATAAGCTTATTTTAGTTTGTTATCTTTTGTTCTTGGGTAAAATAATAATATATAATATTGTATGTTTTTTATCTGTCTCCTGACATTAATCACTGCAGATTTACAGTATCAACCTAAAAAAATGCCTACTCTGTAGGGGTTCCCACGGAACACACAATTTTTTTGTATAGAATACAGAAACGTCACACCTACATTTAGAAACAAACAATTGTTTCAAGCAGGAAAACTGAAACAAAGTGGGTAATTTCTTCAACCACATATTCAAGATCTATTTTGCTGTAGGCACGATCCATCACATCACTAATTTTTGAGATTTGAACAAAAAATAACGCTATTGTTTAATTTCTCAGCTATTGTTCGGAAATTAACTATTGAATACTATGCAGGAAATGTTTAGTTCGGGCCCTGCTGAGAGGTTGAATCTTACAACAATAAGGTCCATCTTCCTCTTACAATATTGCAGAAGTATAGTGAGAGGCCCACAATCTTCCCAAACATATTGTCGACTTTCCTTTCAGATTGGTTTTATCTCTATTGTTTCTTGCTTTTTATTGAAATTGGCTAACCTAAGAAGAATTAACTCTTTGAAATTACATCGAAGTTATTGTCTTGCTAGTATTCCTTTAAGTTCTAAAGCAACCATTATTTGGTTAGTAAAAGTGGCGAGATTTCCATTTTCAAATATGTGCATAACACTGAAAACAGAAAGTGGTACTCATTAGGGAACATTCAATAAGAAACCTCTTCACAAAGCAAAACAGCAAGTATTGTTCGAGAATTTTATCCCACTCAATATTCTAGTATAGATTTGATCTGTTTTTCTGTAAACAGTAAAATCTTTAATCAGGGGAGGTTGTTGCAAACCCACTGGATCCTAGCTCCTTGTTGAACAAAAACCATCCAGCTGAAAATTTATATATAAAGACTTCAATTTGTCTTCGAAGTAAAATTGTCTTAGCTTTCTTTTCCTTCCTCTTACCTTTTTCTTGTAATAAAGAATTCAACATTTAACAACTTTATTAAAAATGCAATACTCAAAAATATTTCACTTACTAGCAACCTCCTTAGCTTAAGTCAAGGCCTCCAAATGCGATGACATTATTAACGCTGCTATTACTGGCATGGCCAAGGCTGATTCAGGCAATGAGACTTTATCTGTTCCAATCCTAGCACAATGTATAGACCAGGCCCCAAAGGTTAATGAAGGTGTTCAGTAGAAGTCTACCTTCGCCGATTTTACGTTGAATACCTTTTGCTCAACCACGATCGATGTTTTTGACACAGCCACCGTCTCTTACACTAACTAGAAGAGCCTAGATTATGACCCAGCCGCTCTTGCTTTTAATACAGCTGCTAATTAATTTACGATAAGGAAAAGAAGAATGCTTGCCAAAGTCATCTTATCTACCAACCTGTTGGTGATTAAAATTTCGCTATTTATTTTTCAACAGACGACACTAGTAGTGATATTTGTCAAGTGCCATTTGAAGAAACGGAAATGACAGGTGTTAGTAAATCGGTCGTTGGTCATGTCATTGAGAACCATAAAACAAGTTTTTGTGTTATTCTAGACTCAGAAACCAGTAGTTTCTGAATTACTATTCGTGGGAAGTATTCTTTAAGCGATATGTTTGAATCTTTTTTTAATGCAATTTTTTGACATAACTTTTTGTAGGAAATAACTGAGGCGATAGAGTGAAATTTTCAGAGAAAACTTATAGTCTTATTATTGTTCATAATTTACGTACTGCAGTTTACCCTGTGGTTCTAGGACAAATACGATAGGTCATTTAGACTTATTTTAAAGGATGGAAGACCAAGGTCAATAGCCTGCAATTAAGTAACTCATTTAGTTGTTGCTAGAAAATAGGTATGGGCGGTTATGATAAATGAATAAATCATTATCTAACCAAAACATTACTATTAATTGTTCCTATTTCCCTGTGCTATCTTATATGGTATTATTATCGAAAATGTGATCACTTAATCCTTTCCGATAGTGAGAGTTACATCGCTTGCTCAAATAAAGCATACCAATATAGAATCACAATTTTTAGACTTCCTTTTTTGTATATATGGGAAATGTTTCTGCATAGTTTTTCTTACGGCAAGTCATGTTTCATATTGTTTTATAGTCCTGAAAACATACCTTCTATATTTATATATCAGCCAAGTATAATAATTACAAACATGTTACAATAACAAGGGTTATTGTTGTAGTTAGATTGTGGATATAATGATTATTCACTTTATTTGTTGCACTACTCATACTCTTTATAGTACGACTTAGTAACAATAATATGACCTAATACCTTGTTTGATATATAGTATAAAAGGTATAATATAAAAATCACAATAAACGAAATATAGATAAATAAAGTTTGAATAAACCAGAATATACTCTGGTTTATTTATAAATACCAATTAAAAAGGGTAAGAGACAATATGGTAGACCTAAAAAATTTTTTAATCAATAATAAGAAACGAGATACATAAAAGAAACGTTTTTAAGAGAGATGCTAGCGGATCTTAACGGATATCATTCTAGCTGTCATATGTGTAACACAATAAACATATTGTTTTACAACAATTATTCTAAAAAGAATATGCTAGGTGCCTTTTCCTGGAGTTAACTTTCTTTGAGCAATACCAAATTTCTATAGAAATTTCTATAGAAAAAGAAGAATAGCTTTTGTGGTCTCGTACAAATGAAACAGGCAAAAACATACCAAGAATATAAAAATAAAGAGTATTGCAAATTTTTTTGCAATACCTTACCACGCTCTTGTTGTGTCTTAACCTATTTGTTGTACATGGATAGTTGTTCTTAATATTGCTGTTTTATTTTAATTTGGTTTTGACCAAAATGACGCACTTCTTATAATTTTTTTCCCGATTCCCTTGCATTAAGTCATTACTTGAAGAAAATTAAAATAAAGAAAAGTTTATTAGTTGACGAGGTAAGACAACTTCATCAACAAGAACCAAAAAACAAAGAAAAACATTGTCCGCTCCAATTCCATTCGCTACATATGACATCACCTATTATGCCATTTACTTATTCAAAACATAACCAGATTAGAGCATGTCTAACCACCGAGGGGATTAGAATTAAATCTCAATTTCAGTCACGTAACGATAATGACGACCCAGATGATAATGACGCTACTGGATGTCTAACTTGTTTATCAAATAACAATAAAAAATCTTCTTCTTTGGCTGAAGATCAATTTATTATCCCTAATGGTACAATGATTCCATTTGGTAGAATCATATCTGCTAAATATTTAAATAAAGATAAAACTATTAAATCTAATGGTGTCAAACCTATACAAAAGAACCAAATTCATGAACATACCTCGTTATTAAACCATAAAAAACAAAATAATATATCAAGTTCAAACGATGATTCCCTTTATGATGATGAAGATGAAGATTTGGATATTGAAGATGAAGAGAGCTCTGGATGCGAAGAGTTGTATATTGAACTGACTTTTGTGCATCCCCAAGGCAAGGATGTGGTTCCAACATCATTGCACCTGTTAATGGATCCGCTACCTACCGAAGCTAACTTAACAAGTACCACTGATTTAGTTTCATATATTATCGACAAATCTTATGAAAACGTTCGTAAGGATAAATCCATTTTAATCATTATTAATCCATTTGGTGGTGCTGGTAAAGCAATGAATCTATTTAATGAAAAGATTAAACCAATTTTGGATTCTTCACCATTTATTCATTATGAATTGGCTCGTACTGAATATTATCAACATGCAATTGATATTGCTAGAGACATGGATATAACCAAATTCGATACTGTAGCATGTTGTTCAGGTGATGGGATTCCTAACGAAGTTATTAATGGGTTTTATCAACGTGATGACCGTACAACAGTGTTTAATCAAGTTTGTGTTACACAGTTACCATGCGGGTCAGGTAACGCTATGAGTGTTTCTTGTCATTGGACAATGAACCCTTCTTATTCAACGTTATGTCTTTTAAAATCAGTAGAATCAAGAATTGATTTAATGTGTTGTCAACAACCTTCATATGTAGATAAATGTCCACGTCTATCATTTTTATCACAAACTATGGGTGTCATAGCTGAATCAGATATTAATACAGAATTCATCAGATGGATGGGCCCAATAAGATTTGATATTGGGGTAGCATTTAACATCTTCCAATTCAAAAAGTATCCATGTGATTTATATGTTAAATATGCTGCTAAGACAAAGAAACAATTGAATATTCATTATGTACAAAATAAATCCAAGGCACAATTACTATTTACCCCAGCCACATCACAACTTTCGATAAGTAACATGAATAATAATATTCCAAACTCACAAGAGCAATTTCCAATTAGTGATAATGATCTTAAAATAAAATATTCTATCAAAGATCCAATCCCATCAGATTGGGAGAAGATCGATTCAGAGGTCACTGATAATTTATCAATTTTTTATACAGGTAAAATGCCATACATGGCTAAGGATGTTAAATTCTTTCCAGCCGCACTTCCTGCAGATGGTACTATTGATATGGTTTTAACTGACAATAGAACGCCAATTCATAAGATTACACCAATCCTATTATCGTTAGATAAAGGTACACACGTATTAGAACCTGAAGTTATCCATTCAAAAGTTCTTGCTTACAGATTAATTCCTAAGATTGAAAATACTGTTATCTCTGTGGATGGTGAAAATTTCCCATTAGAGCCATTACAAGTTGAGGTGATTCCTGGTTTATTGAAAACCTTACTAAGAAACGGTTCATATGTAGACACCGAATTTGATTCCATGGGGTGATTGATAATATATTTTCATATTCCCGACTCAGTCCTACACATATTCTCCATCTTACTTCACCTACCCCCATAATTATTTTATACATATTATTATTAGCGTTACTCTCTTCTCATACAATTATTATAAACTACATCCTATTTTTCACAGTTAAATTCCATATAATGTTATATCCGACTGCCAAAGGAAATCAAAATATGCACTGTAACGTAACATTATTACTAAATGGTGCAACGGTTACATTACACTATTATTCTGTTTTATTGATAGTCGTAGGAATACAATACATTTATTATACGATGTTTCTTATTGATGCTTACTCAGACTTGTCTTAAAATACACACATTATGGTGATTTCAAATGAATGTCAGAAAAATCAGATTTTACATAAAAAAGTGTCCGAAGCGATGAGTCCGGTTTCTAAGGTTCGTGTGGTTTAGTAAGAAGATATGAAAATCCCATTAAAACCCTCATATTAATACAGCCATTTCTTTCGATTGTGTCAACGGCACTTTATCTAGAGTACCTCCTTAACATATATAAATCCTCGTAGAAAAGATGATGGTTTCTGGTATGTGTGCATGTTGGGTGTTTACATGATAACGTTATAATTACAACAAAAAAATAATTACAACAAAAAATAAACTGATACGAAACATGGCTGTCTTGGTTACTGGTGCAACAGGGTTTATCGCTCAATACATTATCAATGGCCTCTTAGAACAAGGCTATAAAGTTATTGGTACGGTAAGAAACGAATCAAAAAAAGAAAAAATATTAGCTGATTATGAATTTAATCCTAATTTATCATTAGAAACTGTCCCAGATTTATGTAATTTAAATGCCTTTGACTCATTAATCTCAAAAAGATCCCAAGATATAGATTATGTTTTACACACGGCATCTCCTGTTTTCTTCGATTGTGAAGATTATGAAAAGGAAATCTTATTGCCAGCCATTAATGGTATGAAATCGATCCTAAATGCAGTGAAAAAATTTGGTCATGAGCATATTAAACGTGTCGTTATGACTACATCTTCAGCAGCTTTCACCACATTAGGAGAAAAAGACAAATTAATTGATGAAACCTCTTGGGATCCCATCACCTGGGATGAAGCTTTTAAAGATGGAGTCCACGCTTATTTTGCATCAAAAACATTTGCAGAACAAGGTGCTTGGAAATTTATGAAAGATAATGCTAATGAAATTAATTTTGATTTAGTAACCATGGGCCCATTTTATGTCTTTGGCCCACAATTGTTTGCCTCTACTTTCAAAGAAAAGAAATTAAATTTATCTAATAATGTCATTGGACAATTCTTGAATCTAGCTATTGACCCAAATGATGAAACAGTCCCACAAAAATTTCCTGATAATGGGTTCATTGACGTTCGTGATGTCGCTAAAGCGCATATCTTAGCTATACAAAAGGACGAGTTTGCTGGTCAAAGAGTCATGTTGTACAATCAACAATGTAATGGTCAAGACATCATTGACATTTTAAATGATGAAGTTGATGGATTAAAGGGGAAATTACCAGTTGGTAGACCCGGTACTGGTCCATACTTCCGTCAAGATCGTAAGATTGTTGTCAATAATGAAAAGAGTAGGAAGTTATTAGGTTTCAAATTAATTCCTTTGGAAACTTCTGTCAAGGATATGGCCATGCAATATTTGAATTATGCAAATAAATAGAAAGTCTAAGTATTTGTATAAACTTTAACGTTATGAATTTTTGATTCTTTTTAATTGATCGTATAACCTCCCTTAAGTATAACAGCAATAATTACTTTCATGTAATTTTACAATGCTACGAACAGACGTGTATGTGTATATAATATAGGTATATAAATAAAAATTTTACTTAGCAAAACTTAGTCTCCTTATGTCTTTTATAAAACATAAGCCTATTTAGAAGTGTTATCCTTTAAACTAACAATTCTGTTTAAGATAATCTTATCAGTCTTATTGCTCTCAGGATCTAAAGTGAAATAACCCACTCTCATACCTTGGAATCTACAAACCTCATGACTTTCAAAATCTTCTTTGACATATAATTCACTGCTCTTAACTTTATCAGAAACCCATTTTTCTGTATTGGAGATAACGTCATGGAAATTATGTTCCACAACAGAGTTCTTATAAATAACTTCACTTTCTGGATTAATATCAGTTAAATAATCATCAACAGCAGCTGGATTTTCGGACTTAAATAATTGGTTATAAACCCTAGTCTCATGAATCTTTAATGGAGAGTTATGTTTGGCAGAAACTGGGACCCATTGAATAAAAGTCTTTGGTTTAATCTTTATATCTTTGTTATAGGTAACGTGTAATTTTTGGATCTTACCGTTAGGATCCTTTTCAATACTGGCAAAAGACACCGTAAATGGGACTTTGATTAAACCTACAGGCTGGTTTGGAGTTAATCTAAAGAATTCTTTATCTTCAATATTTTCATTGAAATCAGATCTTTCAATATAGAAATTATTAGTGAATGGGACCAATCTATCACCAAATTTTGGAGAACCAGTTTTATATGGAATCTTAACTTCTTCCATATAATCATCATCTAAATTATCCACAACAACTTCGATTGGGTCTAAGATAAACATTAATCTTGGTGTCATATCTTCTAAGTACTTTCTAATAGCACTTTCAAATCTGATGACTTGAATATTGGTAGTACTTGTGGTAACCCCTAAAGTGTTAATAAAGGATAAGATAGCACCAGGTGGAACACCACGTCTACGGATACCTTCTAAAGTAAATAATCTTGGATCATTCCAACCACGAACAATCTTATTCTCGACTAATTTAGCAATTTTTCTCTTTGATAGTACAGTACCAGTAATGTTTAAACGACCATATTCTCTTTGAGCAGGTCTAAACACATGAACCATATCACATAACCATTCATAAGATTCACGAGATAAATAAAATTCAGTGGTACAAAGAGAATGAGTAATATTTTCAAAAGAATCAACTAAACAGTGAGTGAAATCATAAGTTGGATAAATTTTCCATTTATCACCAGTTCTTGGATGTGGAGCATTTAATACACGGTAAGCAATTAAATCCCACATTTGTGGGTTTGGAGAAGTTAAATCTTGTTTCATTCTTAAGATAGCTTCCCCTGGTTGATAATGACCATTTTTCATTAATCTAAATTGATTCAAATTATGTTCAATGGTTTGATCACGATGAATACAGCCATGTCTTTCACCACCTGGTGTACCATCTTCTTTAATACCACGACCACGCTTAATTTCTTCAGCAGTACAATGACAAACATAACCATGGCCTTTAGTAATTAAAACTTCAGCTAAGTCATATAATTTATCAAAATAGTCACTTGAATAAGTAATCTTCCATGGAGTAAAACCTAACCAAGAGACCATCCTCTTGATTGATTCGAAATATTCTGGGGCTTCTGCTTCTGGATTTGTATCATCAAATCTTAAGTAACATACACCATCATGATATTTAGCATATCCAAAATTGACCATAATAGCTTTAGAGTGACCAATATGTAAATAACCATTTGGTTCAGGTGGGAATCTAGTTCTTACTTTACCACCAGTAACTTTTAAATGTTCTTGCATTAATTCAGGATACGCTTGTGGATTTTCACCAACTTTATGTAAGTCACCAAGGAAACCTTCATTAAACATAGTACGTTGTGGAGTGTTTGGATTGGAAGCATCATTTTTCTTGTTTTTTTCAACTTTACCTTTCCCAGCATTCTTCTTAGCAGGTTTCTTCACAGTGTCTCTTTCATCCTTTGGACCTAGCATGGATAGGATTTGTTTATCGATAGTTGTTTTGAATAATTTTGGATCAGCCCATTTTAACCCAGGCAAAGCTTTCACAGAAGCAAATAATTTTGGAACAATCTTATATCTCTGTTCCTGAATTAAAGCTTCATTTTGTTTCAGATAAAGGGCAACTTGTTCATCGACTTGTTCTGGAGTGACCTCAATACCTACACCAGATTCTTGATTCATTTCTTCCACAGAATGAGTGGCATTATCGTTCGATAAATATTTGAAAGCAGATTCCACTTGTAGATTGGTCTTCAAATCACCACGTTGAATAGCAGTGACAATCCATTCAGAGTTGGTCAAATCTTGGCCCTTTAGATGACTGGCTAAGTTATGAACTAAAGAACGGGATTGTTTATCTAAACTTGGTAAATTGTCATCAACTTGCTTTAATAATTGAGACAAAGAGATAGAAACCTTTTTGTTTTTAACGATTTCTTTCACCTTAGCATCTTCAAAGCCAAATGCTTCAAATTGGTTAGCTAATTCATCCATTGCTGCTTGTGTTGGTTCTGAATATTGACTATATTCGATCACTGTCACAATATCATCATCACTTATCAATCACTGGCAAATTTAAAATATTTCAAATAATTCATCTAATAAAATGCCGTTACCCTCCTTCCTCCAAATTTTTTTTGTCGACAAAAATTTTTCAACGACGAATTCCTGTTTTCATTTTAAGACAGGTTGTTTTGTTTGTTAAATTATTTAACGTTGGTTACCACTGTTAACGAGACAAACCAACCCAATCAAGCAACCAGTCAATTGATTAAAGATGGATACCAAGACCCCTGTTACCTTAGCTAAAGTCATCAAAGTTTTAGGCCGTACCGGTTCTCGTGGTGGTGTCACCCAAGTTCGTGTCGAATTCTTAGAAGACACTTCTAGAACTATTGTCAGAAACGTTAAGGGTCCAATTAGAGAAGACGATATCCTAGTCTTAATGGAATCTGAACGTGAAGCGAGAAGATTACGTTAAGTGGTAATCTAATGACTACTTTGAAATTTTCTTTTCCTTTCTACAGTTTCCCATCTACTAAAACTATATATATATTTTTCACTTTATCCTTATTATGGCCTTTTAACTATTATAAATTTTATTCTAATACATTGGTAACCTTATGGAATATCAGGTTTATGGATATCCTTTAATCTATCTCATGGATAATATAGGTCAGTTTGTCGGATGTTTTTGTTCATTGCAATTATATTATATTAATTTTTTGGCACTTGTTGTTGGTACAACATTTTATAATGACTGAAGTCATTAAATAATATTTTTTTTCTCTCTCAAAATTATATATCTTATCAAAACCAATGATCACAACCCTGTCTACTTTCAAATTATTATTATTTTAGATTAGGATATTAGTCCTTTATTTTGGTTCAATTATATGTAATTATTATTGTATATTTTATAAATATTTTATTATTATATAAAGGTTAAGGAAGAAATGGAAATTATATTATTAAATTTGAATTTTTTTTCACTCTCTTCTAACTATTCTCTTACAAGAAAGATACAACAAGCATTCAGTCTCTAGAGACACACTGGATGTAATATGTTAACATTTGAGCAAGTTAACCCCTGTTGCGTGGAATTGTCACAGTTAACCTTTAATATAACCGTAGATCAATGGGACCAAGCCAAAATTTTGACACAACTAACCACGTTATATAATATTATATCATCAGATAATGATTTAGTCCCCGCCAATTTAGTTGATTATATATTGGTTCCAGTGGCAAAGTTACTCGTACAGTTCGATCAATTGAATGTAACAATCACTGTTAAATTATTATCAATCTTAAATCATTTTGCATCAACCACTTGGTATGATAGATTTAATCTAAACCTATCTGTTAACTTATTCCCGTTTATAAATCATTTATCTCAATCCATATTAAATATTGATAATCCGACACATTCACAAATTTTGTTAATCGTTGAAACTTTCCATAACTATACACAATCGATTATAAATCAGCCTTATCATAATGATTTTTTCAATAATAGAGATAATAAATTCATTTTATTATCAAATTTAACAAATCTAGTTTCTTCGCAGTTAACTATATTGAATTTTCATTCCAATAACGATATTTACATTGAGTCCACAATTATTTCTTCTCTCAACAGATTTTATTCTCATTGTTTAAATTTTGACCAAGGTGAAATTCTATCAAATATCTTACCTGGGAATGTTTCACATCTAGTAAAATTTCTGTGCAAACCTAAAATTAATTATAAACTAATAATGGAATCACTGACGCTGTTTGAATTTTTAATTGTGACTGTTTATAACGATAAATCTTTATCACTCCTCTCTACTTCTTTCTCTCCTTCTTCCTCTCCACAAACCCATAGGACTGAAAAATGGTTGTTTGCCACTAGAGAGCAAGTGAAATTAGCTATTAATCAATCTTTCCCCATTTTAATTAAAAGACATAATCCACAGATTAATAAACAAATTTGCCATTTTATCAGAGAACTCTTACTACGTTGTTTCAAGTCACTAATACCCATTTGTGAAGATCCTTTAATAAAATATTTAGTGCAATGTCAATTTGATTCATTTGATAAATTGATATCAACTAACACCGATTTGAGAACGACAATCTATAAAGGTGAATATAATTATTTAAATGATCTATTAAACACATTGAGCTCAAGTGTCAACTTGAATCAACTTGATAATATAAGATCAATAAATTTCATATTGACACAAAATCACAATCAGGTGATTACATATCATACCATTGATAAAATCATGAAACAATTATTCAAGTCACTAACCTCTATCAATAAACCATCTTCATTGGTCACAGCTAAAGACAATAACACTACGAACCCTAATCTGAAAGTGATTTCTCAATCGAAGAATATTCTCCTAAAAGATTTATCAGTATCTAATTCTATATTGAATTCTGCACATACCGATAAAGAGAGAATCAATAATAAGATATGGAGCAAGGATATGGAAGCTGAAATCTCAAAACTTTTAAATACAATGGGTCAATTTATAAATTTTGACTCCATGACTATAGAATCAAATATAACTAAATTGAACCAAGTAAATGACCTTTCGACACAAAATTCAATTTTATGGATGATTTTGAATGTCTTGCCTAATGAACTTACTAGTCTAAAAGATAGTCAACATGGGGATGTTATTGACATGTTTTTAAATTTAGATAATGACAATCACGCTGAAGATAATAGTAGTTTGACTCTACAAAATAATATTGAGGATTCATGTATGATCTTATTAGAGTATGGGACAAATTTATTACAAACCCAGGAATCAATTAATAATTTTACAGTATTAACTTATGAACAGGAAAGATTAATTTGCATAGTACTTCAAATAATTCAACGAAGTTGTCAACTAATGAAGAAAAATTTTGCAAATGAATTAGTAGATTATCTCTATTTAGTCGTTGGTAACATGGCTTCAACGTCCGAAATTATTAGATCATATGCTCAGTCCTGTTTAAGTACTATATCAACAATGTTATATCAAGGTTCTATCCATAGCCTACTTATTGAAAATATTGATTATCTAGTTGAATCTATTTCACAACGATTAAATATGGGGATGACACAACATGTTACCTCAGTATTAATGATAATTTGTAAAATGACAGGCTACAAAGTTATTTTACAATTTAGCGATATTCTAGAAACACTTTTTCAAATTTTGGATTACTATCATGGTTATCACGATTTATGTTTGCAGATATTCCAGTTTTTTGAAATTGTAGTTAATGAAATGAATCTGAAGTATATGAACAAAGAAGCACATTTAAGTCTAGATTCTAATACCATCAATTCAAATTCATTTAAACCTTGGAGTTGTACTAATGAATTGCAATTATCATCTTTACTGAAGAGTAAGTTACCAACCGTAACCGATGAGTTAAATTTGAACCAGAATGATCTGCCATTTAAACCTAACGAACCAAAAGATTTCAAGGAATATTTTGATGCTAAATTAAAGATCCAAGAAATTGATGAGGATGGAGATAGTGACGATGAAAATGAAGACAAAAATGAACGAGAAGAAGAGCCAAGAGAGAGTGATACTATCGAATGGGTATCACCAATTCCAAGAGAATCCTACAAATTACTGATACAAATCGGTCAATATGGTGATCGATTATTAATGCACAACTCAAAACCTCTAAGAATTCAAATATTGAAAGTGATTAGATTAACTGTTCCCATGCTGGCCACACAATATGATTCTCTCCTTCCTCAAGTAGCTCAAATCTGGGATTCAGTGACACAGTGCCTATTTGATAAAGATTACTCTATCATTAATTCGGCAGCCTCTACTACAGAAGTAGTTATTCATTCAGCTCATGATTTCATCTCTAGAAGATTTATTGACTTATGGGCAAGACTACAAACCGAATGTCCTTTGTTGCAAGAAGTTATTGCCCACCATACTCCTAAAACATGCTCATTTGCCAAATCTCAATTACAATTAGCTAGGAAAATTGAATACCCATCCATGACAAAAAACACATTGATTAACATGTCAAATATGCTTTTGGAAGGTTTACGTTTGACTGGGTTCATTTTAAATGAAAATGTTTTAAAAGATATGATTACAGTCTGTTTATTGGTTATTCCACAGAAAATTATTGCCAATGAATCGTTACTGCTCGGTGATGTTATGTACTGTATTCTGCATTGAATATAAACAATTTTATTCTATAGTGAATTACTATCACTTATATATTTATTATTATATTTCTTTATGTTGAAGAAATAAACGCTTCAACTTCTTCGACAGCAAGTTCATGTACTTGAACCACTGCCCATAATTTTTCAATCTCATTAATAAGCAATTTAAGTTTAGTTTAGTTCACCTTTTCTTCTCTGCTTCGAAGATCTGTTTTGTCTTTTTGTGTGATAATCAAAAATGAAATTTATAAGTTTGACAGTATTGAAAATACTGAGAATATACACGCAAAGAAGGATCAATCAAGGGTCACTAAGGAACTACCATAATGGGATTACTGTCCATACATGCCGATAACACGGCCAGTAGAAAGAAGGATAGGAATAGGAGAAGAAATTCGAAAAGTTTAAAAGAGTTTGAAGAATCTCACAAGAAATACAGTTTGGCTGATCTTGACAGTGCCCTAGAAAAGAAGTACAATCCTGATCAGCAAATAACCAAGTATCAGGATAAGAACGGAAACATATCAGAGGAACAACCTCAAAAGGAAAACATTAAGGATACAACTAAAATAAGGAAAGAAGTTTTTTCAAATGAGGCACCACCTGAGCTTGGCCAAACTTCTGTAAATGGTGGTCTACTACATAATGATAACACTCTGCAAAATTCCGGTGAGGAGGAAGATATATTAATGGAAGATATGCAGAATCAAAATGATATTGAGATGGTGTCTAATTATCTAACTCAACAAAGGTTACAAGTTTCTACCGCCATCTCAGAAAATGGCACCAATGTCAATACTAACAATTTTGCACAATATAATATAACTTCCTTAGAACCTACACAGTTGCAAACAGTATATGTGGTTGACACAAATTTTATTATATCTCAATTACATACTTTGGAGGAACTTAGGGAGCTTAGTGAAAAATATCATCATGTATTAGTAATTCCCACAACAGCAATTGCGGAATTGGATGGATTAAAGTCATCAAATTCTGAGAAAATTGCTAGACATGCTAGAGCTGGTAATAATTGGATATATAAGAATCTAGCAATTTCAAATTCTGGTATTCTTGGGCAAAAACTAAGACAAAGATTGGATTATAATACTTTAAAGGATGATTCAATCTTAGATTGTTGCTTATACTTCAGAGAGAAACTTGGATGTTTCGTTATCTTACTCTCCAATGATAAGAATCTATGTTTAAAAGCCCTAACAGAAGAGGTGTTAACTGTATCATATCGTGAGGGAATGACAAGTGAATTGATAGCAAGTAGGTCCTATGAAGAAAATTGCGCAAGATTTGGAAACACTAACCACAGCACGAATCATATGAATCTGCAGCCAAAATTAAACACCCCACATCCTGGAGACAATATCCAAGTTGCTAATAATATACATCAATCCAATTTACCAAACATGACCTTCCAAGAAAAGTCCAAGTTAATTCATAATGACATTCAATTTGTTGTAATAGCTACCATTAAAAGTATCATGAATGATGAATATGGGGATGACCTACCTTATGTTGGCTTTGAGGAGGATAAATTGAAATCTTTAGAAGCTTGTGCACGTTGTGTATACAATTATTGGGTTGCTGTCTTTGCTCCGTATTTCCGTAATAGCAAGTTCAGAAAGGAAGATTGGAAAATGCTACCTCGTTGTTTAACCACTGAACCTGAATCCCAAAAAAATATAGATGACATAATTTTTTTTTGGCAGGATATACTAGAGCATCTCTTTATAAAGAAGAGCGAAAAAGATTACAGTGAGCTGGTGAAATATTTTTTTAAATGGCGCCAATTCAAGTCGTCAGGACTCTCACAAGATTTTCCCAATTCATAAAGAATACAAGAACATAGTTATACCACACAATTAGTTATACCACACAACTAAACCATCGTCATTATTATATAAAATTACTTACGTATATATGTCTGTAATAATTTGCATTATTTATATTATTAATAAAAAGTTTTAACCTATCTTGGAAAGACTAAAAATGGAAAAAAAAGGCTGCTCCTACTATGTTTGTGAAAAAGTCTCAAGTCTCTTTAGCCTTTTTTGCTGATTGTTCGTTGTCATCAAAAACATACTCTCTTAACTTACCTTTAACAGTCTCTCTAGTTTCCCCAATGGCCACCGAAGCTACGTTAAGAACTGGATTCCACAGATCATATCTATGAATGAAATAAATCCCAACAAAAGAGATAAACAATATGGTCACGTAAGCTGGATTTCTTAGAATCATCATGAATTCATTCCAACCTAAAACAACAATAAGAATATATATCCATATTGGAATATGAGTAGTAGTTCTCATTATTGATCTTTTTGAATCAATCACAGTGATATTGACCTGTCTCTTAAATTGTTTGAGAACCTTCTCCTTTTCTAACTCATTTAAAATACGGGAAAATCTTGTTATGTGATAGGTTACGTCGTCATCTTCGTATTCTTCCTCGTCTTCAATACTCAAATCTGGAACAACTTCGATATTTTCTGAAGTCTTTGCTACACATAGTACATCAAGAATTTCTAATGCCTTTTGTTTGGCTAGTTTGAAAGACTCATCAATTTCTTCTTCATTTTTCCACAAAATTGGAGAATCATTTTCGTCATATCTAAAACTATTTTCAAACCTATCTCTTAAAATACTCACAACAGTATCTGGCTTTAAATAGTCATGAACAGTAACTGACAAACAAAGCCATGCTATAAAACGGATTTTCTTCACTGTAACTTCATTCTCTTTCTGGGTGAGGCCAACCTGGAAATCATAAATTGGCGCTTTGTCTTCATCTTCAGAGACACTCTCTTTATGATCACTTGTTTCGTTATTTGTGTCTTCCACCTGTTTTGATACAGGCTTCTTAATCTTATATCTATCCAGTTTCTCAGTCAATATATTTTCAAATTTTGCTAATATTTTATCCCAAATATCTGGGGATGGGTTAGATAATAAAGAAATCACTTCATCCTTAATATGAAAAGAGATTGATTTTTTTAAACGAGCTATAACAGCTTTCAATTCGTTAGCTTTCAATTCAGTAGTTTTTGCATTCATCAACTTAGCAAATGTATCTTTCTTCGAAGCATATTCAGTCAACAAATGGGCTTCTTCGAACTCCTGTAAAGTAGTGTCATAATTTTGAGTTGCAGTGTCGATTGAAATCGTAAGACATTCGATAAAAGGCAATTTCTTGTTTATAGTCATATTCTTTATATCATCTTGTAACTTATTTGATAAGCTATCAGTCAGTTCCATCAAGTAACCAATAATTGAAATGTCAAATTTTTCATTAATCTTCAAAATTAAGTTTTCTCTATTTTCTAAGTACACTTGTTTGGTGTAGCGAGATGCCAATTCATCATACTCTTTCAAACAATCGTCCTTGATAGATTTCAATTTTATCAATAACTTATCCTTATTATCCAGAATGGGAGTGATAATATCATCGTAGTCCTTAAATTGGTTATTGAATGCTTCTTCTAAAATCTCGTTAGTTTTAAATCTAGCTACTAAGATTTGTTGAGTGGGTAAATCTAAATCTTTGTTATTTTCAATTTGATCCCAACAATTTTCAGCATACATACACCAACCATCTAAGGGTAACATATGGTGATAAATCGGTTTAAAATATGTTTCCTCCGCCTGAGAAAAATTATCACCTAAATCTTTTACATCTTGAATGAACTTCTCATTTTGTAAAATCTTATGTCCTAGACCAACAAATTTCAAATCAAAGAAGTCATGTAAGTCTACATCTTCTGAACCAATCGGTTTGTTTAACCCCTTCCAAACTGATTCAAGTTCTGAAATTAATGATTCACTTAAACTTTGTATTGGTGTAACTCCAACATGATCCCTGATAACAAATAATAATAAAACTTTCTTCTTTTGATGAGAATTACCGAATAATGACAAATTCACTTCAAAAACAGTTTTCAACAAAGCCATGTTATTACCTTGGTATAGGCCAATTTGCTGTTCCCATAAATTGACAATTAAAACTTCTGATACAGAAATAGCAAATAGAGCTGCCTTTCTTTCAAAATCTTGATCTTCGCCTCGTTCTGCCCCATCCGAACCTTCAACATCTAGAACAAAGATTTCCTCTTTCAAGGGACTGTGGTCCCCACTATTATTATTAATATCATGGGTATGTGCCAACCATATCCCTTTGGTGGTTTGTTGTCTCTTTAATTGGGCATCCATTGTATCAAATTGCGTATTAAAAAGGACATTTAATAGAGTAGATTTACCACTTGATTGAGAACCAAACACAGATATGACATGATAATTTTGGTCAATGTTATTTTCCTTTAGAATTTGCTTGAAATAAGGTAAAACCGTGGGAGCAAATTGTTTTTCCTCGTTAATGACCTGAATAGCGTTTTGATCAGACATTTGAGATCTAATGTGACGTCCTTGCTTCTCTCCTTGGAAAGTGTTTGATTAAAATTTCAACTAATACATTGTTTTGCTGTTGACATTTTTCAAAAATCTTTTTGAAATATTTTACTCTATTCAAAATGCCGTGTATTAACTTCGTATTAAAAAGATACATTAATACTAATCCATTTGGTCACCGAAGTAAGTGATATCTCATACAGACAAGTTGTTAAAAAAGATGAGTGCTATGCATGGTAACAACAGCAAGTTGGATAGAGTCATTGCTCGTTTCCAAAAGAGAATTGAAGAGGCAAACTATTACGAAGCCCATCAAACATTAAGAACGATTGCTAACAGATACGTGAATAGTAAATCATATCCTGATGCTGTCCAGCTAATTACACATGGTGCTCGAGCATTTCTAACCGCCAAACAAGGTGGTGAAGGTACTGACTTAATTTTTTATTTATTGGAAGTATATGATTTAGCAGCTATTGCTGTTGATGACACTTCTGTTGCGAGATTAATTCAGTTGCTAGTTCTTGTAGAACCTCAAGAACCAAATTTGAAAGATGTGGCTACTGGTATGAATAATTGGTCAGTCAAATTCGGTGACTGTAAGTTTGGAGATGCACATTTGCATAATGCCATTGCTTCCAAGTTGTTAGAAGCCGGTATGGTTTATGAAGCAGAAAGGTACTTTATGTTAGGTACAGCTGAAAGTCGTGGTAAATATGTTAGTCTCTTATGGAACTGGTTTTCTCAATCCATTGAAGACGATAAAAAAGATTCCTCATCGATTGCTGGTAATTTCCTTAGTAGACTAATTTTTAACTACTTATTCATTCTTAATATAAATTTTGCTGTGAAATCAAGAGATGAATTTGTGGGTCAACTGGTAGCCAACTGCCCACAATTAGAATCAGAGGTTTTAGAAAAGGGAGAAACCTTTAAAATGTGGTATTTTCCACAAATACCTGAATTGAACTTCTTACAATTATTACTTTTAGCATGCCAAACTAAAGATAAAACTTTGTTTTTGAAACTGAAGGAGCAATATAAGGATGCTTCAAGCAAATTCCAATCACAACTAGAGTTCCTAGGACAAGAATATTTTGGAATTATTGCTCCTAGACAATCAAACTTGTTGCAAGATATGATGTCTGGCCTTTTGGGAGGTAAATAAATGGTATCTATGTTAATTAACTATAAGCTTATATACGTATAAAAAAGTTAACAAATTAAGAATTGTATGATCTTTTTATTCCTGATCTCTCAAGGGCCTCGAGGAGTTCAGGCCTTTTTGCCTTTAGTAACTCTTTCCTTGCATCAGTATAAGAAAAATATTTACGTTGTCTCTTGTTAGATTCAGGAAATTCCTCAAAAATTTGATCCACTTGTAATTCAAAGAAATGGAATTCAGATCTAGGTGGATGGGTAATTATTTCTTGTGTATCACCATCACCACTAGACTCTATCTGTTTTCGAAACTTGGTATTCCATTCTTTTGGGGGACGCATATCTTGAACCACTCCTAAAGATTGTGTAACAGTACCAGTACAGCCAGCCTCTTCCCATGTCTCTCGTTGAGCAGTAGTCTCATAGTTTGGTTCATCTGATTCCACTCCACCTTTTGGTAAGATCCACCTATCTTTATGTGCCGAGGAAGTTATCATAAGCACTTTATCCTTTGTACCATTCAAACAAACACAACCGGCTACAATACGAGCACCCGTCACTTCAGAATAAACCTGATTCTTTCTACCAACACGGGAAATTTTGGATCTTTCCATCATACTTCCTTACTGTGTTTGTTACTTTTCTGATCTAAATGTCTAATTAGTACCATTTCCCCTCATCACACTTTTGTTGATTCTTGATTAATTTCAAAGTCTTTAAAATGATAGCAACTAAATTGTACTTTAAAACAAAGATAAATACTTATAGGGAAGGAGACAGAAGGAGACCATTCTCGTTATATAACTGTGTAAACAAAAATGTCAGGTGAAAACGTGGAAGCAGAAGATTTCGAGGACGTTACAAGAGCCTCTAAGGGAAAGAGAAGAAAAGTAGCCAGATCCTGTGAATTCTGCAGAAGGAGAAAGCTGAAATGCGATCAAATGAGACCGCAGTGCTCGACATGCCGTTCCAGGGGGCTTAACATATGTCGTTATAACACTGACAATCCAAATCTGTTGGTGTTAAGGAAACCAACAGTGATTACAAATGATATTACTACTGCGGGTACCAAAAGATCGACGAACGGCGATATCACCAAAACAAAAACTACTAATAAGCCTAGAGTTGATGAACCAAGTGCTGGTAATATACCTCCGCCCTCTTTCAAGCATAAAAATATCTATAAAAATAATCACTATTTACAAACCAATCCAGATGGATCAAGACTAATATATGGTCCCACGTCTCTACGGCAGTTAGTATTCAAAAGATATCCTGTATTTTTGAATCAAGTGGAGATTACACCACCAATGACTGATCATCCCATTCAATATCTTCATCATAATCCTCATGAAATTCGTAACAATCCCAACAGCAAAAGCAACCATGGGTTTTTCGTTGGTGCTCAATTTAACATGAATGCCATTCTTAATGATCTTCCCAGTTTTGATTCGTTACTATCAATGATTAATAAGTTTTTCCACATATTCAACAAAGGTCTATACCCAGTGTGTTCTATCTTTGATGAGCAAAAGGTTTTAAATGATTTTTACAGCATTTTTATCCCAAATAACAAAGTCACCTTTAACAATGGTGAGCGGCCTATCCTTCACATTCTTGTCAATGAAGATATCCATTGTGTCAATAACTACAGGTTAGGTGTCCTTCTATTGATTGTTGTAATCACATCCTGTTTGGATACTTTGCCAAAATCAATGCATGACTTCTTTACTATTTTAAATGGTACTGTCTCCATGAAATGTATGTTTACTGAAAGGTTACAGTTTTTATTGTTATTGTATTATACCAAATCTTTACAACCATCCATAGAGAACACGCATGGAAATGATGACTATTATGCAGAATTGGTAAATATATCGGATCGATTGATAACAGGTGCTTTATCAATGGGACTCCACTATGATGTGAAGGAATTGTACAGGGACCAAGCGAATGTTGTGGGTAATCTAGACAATCTGAATAATCTAAGACTATGGATAGTACTTATAGATTTTGAGATTGCTTTAAGAATGGGACGTCCTTTAATGATTAGAAATACAACTATACTTAATGAAAAAGATGACAAGGAGGTCAATGATATTATTGTGGATGAAGATGGATTAACTACATATATGACTAATGGGGACAAACAAGAAACAATCTTTCTTAATAAATTGAAAAGATTTTTAAGAATGGCAAGGCCAATTATTACTAATATTCATGAGGATGATGAAATAGATTTACGAAGCCATATTGAATGCATCATTAATTTTATATCCACAGAGTTCGGTAATTTAGAATATTTCATTGATATGAAACAGATCAGACAAAAAAAAAGTTTTAAGGAATATATTCTTGTTTCTAAAGCTCTGCAGTTGGTAATTATTCTTTTAACTTTAGCTAATGAGTTTAGAAGTAAAGAAATGATTTCACAATCAAAACATGAGGTCTTACCCCAAATTTTACTTTTTTCTTTAAGGTTTATGAAGTTATTGATGCAAAGAGCTTTGAAAGTAGATAAAGAGAGGTTTCCTGAGTTAGTAGAATGGCAAGGTAATATGTCACCTTATTTGATATCTACCCTGTTTGTTGTCAATAATTTATTACCTTCAGTCCTAACAGTATTCCATATGTTTCTTTACGGAAAAGTATCCAAGATAAACAGAACTAATAATTATTCCATTAACAAAAATGTTGTTAAGGATGAAACTTCTAAAGAGGGTGAATACATAATGTTTTCTGATCTTTATGACATTTTGGGTATTCATTGTGATCCATTAGATATGACCGTTATGAAATTTTTAGATTCTTATAGACAAATTATTGATGAATGGTGGGGGGATAATAATTACTCACTAAGACGCTATTTGACTAAAAATAAAACCTTTTCTAATCTTATTTTGTTGGAACTCAAACTTAAATCGATTGTAGAACCTTTGGTTAACTTATCTATGCCCTATCATAAAACGGCGGATGTTATCAATAATGATCAAACTAATACAACTTCTGTTGATGAGGCAAAAATCGCCCATCAAGCTAACAATGATCAGAACGTAGGACAACTACTGGAGTCAGAGGAGAAACAACCAATTTATGTAAAGCCTCCTAAGCCAATTAAAACAACTCAGGAAGCTTTAAAAATGTATAACTCCTTTTCGATTGGAAGAAGCGTAAATTCAGTAAAACATGGTGTAACTCCCTCTATGTTCCAAGAATTTCAAGTTACTCAATCTGACATGCCTATAACTACTTCTAATATGATTAATCCTATCAATAAAGTGTCGGAAATAAATGATATTCATAACAATAATGCTAATACAACATATAAAAATACGGAAAACACTGATTTATCTAATCCAACTGATTTCCACCAATTCAATGTTCAACAAGTTGATAAAGGTTTGGAATCTCATAATCATGTTGACTATTACTGGAACTCAAATTATGATTAATTGATAGTGAGTTCAAGGAGTAAGACAATAAGGGCTTAAAAGAAATTTTGTTAACTTTTTCTGCTTGGTATTTGTGATATAAGAATGGATACAGTATATGAATTTACTTGTTGAAACCTATATAAATCAGTCAACTATAGATTATTTTGTTTAGTTAGTGGGATTGTAATGAAACTTCAAATTACCTTTATTTGTTGGTGTAATAATTGTCAAATAAAACGAGTAATATAAATATAGATTATATATTGGTTATGACTTGACCTTTTTTTATCCGTTTAAGTCCTGTTTTCAGAGTTGCATAGTTAGACCAAGTATATTATGTTGATAGATCAAAAATTACATGAGAGAATAACTCTCATGTAAAAAACAAGTAAAGCATTAAATAATATATGTGTTTTAGGTCTTTTTTTGTTTGAAACTGTGCAAAACTGATTCAGAATATCTTCATGGAAATAATAAAAGTCTTACTAAACCTTACCTTCTGGTATATGTATAAATAAATAAATGAAAGATACAGAATTCACTCAATTATGTTTCGAAGATGGCAATTTGCATATTTCTAACAGCAAAGACCAGTTGTAAACAGTTAAAACTGGCTCTTGATTTTTTTAATGTCTTTGATTAAGTACTAGAAAATTTCCACTTTAAATCTGCAACTAACTTTCTTTAAAATATATATTAATAACTCCTACAGTTATCTTATTGTTTAATTATAGTGATTATTATCTTGATTGGGTTCTTTCTTTGTCTGTTGTTGCTGAAGTGCAGTGAGACATGCCTGAACTAAAACTACACAGACATCTATAAAAATTGAATATAACTTGGCTATAGCGAACAATTTGTTCATATAGCTGCAAACTGTATTTTCTATAAGACATGCCGATCGTGTTTTATTTTTCAAGAAAAAATGCAAGTATCAATGAGAAATATGTTAACATCAATTTCTACATGTTTTCTCTGTATATGATTACTTTATAACCCAAATATATAGCTAGATCCCTATATTATAATGCAATCCAATATATTTTTTCTTTCCTTGAAATACTTTTCTCATATGTGAATTATTATATTTTCCTTCATTTATTCATTGTCATTAAGACAAACACTTGAAGTACGATAGCACTATGCAATTGTACATAAAACAACAAAACTGTAACCCTTTAGGTGCCGTAGTCTTGAAGGTAAATTTTAAATTTTGCGTGTGCAATTCTTTACAATGAATTATCTGTTTGGCAAGCTCTTAAATAAAGACGCTTTTAATATAATAATTTAGTTTTAAATATTTTTTAAAAACAAAGGAAATGGGTCATAAAATAAACAAAATATAAAAAGTATCTTAGATGTTTAATACACAAAGATATCTTTTAAAACAGTTTTTGATTAATTTATATTGAAATTATAGAGCAATATGTACTATCAAGTTTTCTATTTTTATTTCAGGCAATTTCTTGGTCAGTCAACTTCCAGATACACAAACAAGAAAATACATTAAATATTAAGTATAAAATTTTGTATCCATTGATATATTAATATCAAACATTTCGTTTTAACAACTGTCATAAATTTAATATTCAAATATATTTTATCTATATAAGTGCACTACAATTTCTTACCTTTTCTTTTAACCTATCAATTTTGTATGGGAAATTGCGACAGGTAATAAATCATCCAGAGATTCTAGAAAATGAATGAAATGGACCGTCAGGTAAGAAAGCTTCAAAAAAGGCTCATATATTCCCATTTTTTTCCACTAGCGGAAGTAGTTCCAGGCTGTATGTACTGTCCTTTGTATTTTTTCCAAAAAGGCAGCATGAAAATAGAGCGCTTACATGACTAAATACATTATTTTGAATAATTTGTGATGGTTGTAGAAACTCAATATTTAATTTTATATAACATTTGCCGCAATACGTCTCTTCTCTTCGGTAATTTTGGTTGCTACACAATCGAAAAGATATTGTACAATTCGAGATTTTCTGTTCTAAGATTATTTAGTAACTTAGACAGTTGGAATGAGGTAGCAAAAGACTATTTTTTTTGTCAGAATCTTTCATTAAATAGCTTTATTAGTTAATAACACAGTTGCCATAATTGTGACTAACAGGTAGACTTGAAAATAAATTATTAAGGGTATATATGTACATATATTTTATAAAGGTTCATTAGGTTTATTCATAAACAAATGATATGTGTAGAATTATTGATTATATTATCTAGTCCGTTTGTTTCAGTTCATTCCAAGTATCAGAAATTCTGTCTAAATGGTCGACTTCTTCTTGTCCAAGCCATGTTACTAAACCACAAGGGCTTTCTTCTGACCCAATTTCAACTGCGGATGCACAAGGTACAGGTCCTAGTGGGGTACTCATTCCTTCTAAAACACCATCTTTCCTATCAGGTAAAACAAACCCATTCAATCTCATGGGGGGGGTTTAATCTTTTTATCTCTATCAAAATGAAGTTTAAATTTCGTCATACAACCATTGGTTAACTCAAATTTATCATTATGTGTATGTCCCATATGATCGTCACATATTTTGGTTTTAACATATCTTCCTTCTTTATCATATAGTTTTCTTGGATATCCCATCAATGCAACACTGGCAGGCTCAAATTGGTACCTTTATCCAGCATAGAGCTGACCCATCCAATAAAATTCTTTATCACCGTAAGTATATTTGGCTAACTTTTTGTTCAACATTAGCATAAAACCAGTTAACGTCCCTGGCAAATTTTCTATCTTTTTGACTACTAAAAGTCCTGAGTCAGATATATCATAATGGAGTTCTTTAAAATACATTTGAGTAAATTCTGCATTTTTGGTACCTGTATTTATGGTAGCCATTGTGTACAGTAAGCCAGTATTAATCATCTCAACTTCTTCTTTTGCAGGTTCTACCTGAAAGAACGCATCAACACAATCTTGTTTAGCTTTATCATTCTTCTCCCTGATGATTCGTACTCTTTGAAATCAAAGAATTCAGCAGGTTTGATAAATGGAACCACATCCGCATCCAACAATATATATATTCTTCGAAAATGTTGAAAAGGCATGCAAAAAATTTGTTCATATCTCTGGAAACATATTTTCTATTTTCTCTGTCAAGTAGGTTGTGATAAGTTAAAAGACGAATTTGTTGGTTGGTTTCTTTACCCAACTGGGATGTTTGTTTTATCACTTTATCAGAAAGCTCGTGACCGTTACTTAAAATCTGAATTGGTAGATCATTCCCTAAATAGTGAATAACTTTTAACAATTTTAGGAAAAAGTCGACATCACTAGGTGGAAAGGTAGTGATAATCCCTCTTCCCTTAGACATCTTAGACCAATTTTGCCAGAAATTTTGATGGTGTTCTTGAAACAGAGGCTTTCATAATGAACGGCATTTGCTCCATTGTAATCAGATCATATACCGTAGGTAATAACACTTCATCTTCGTTAGGAATTTTCAAAAATGGAAACATTCGGTGCTGGATGTCTCTAGGAGTTCTCATCGAGTTACGGTCAAAAATATCAGAAGGTTTAACATCATTAAATAGAAAGCAATGGTTGTAGATTCTTATTCTTTCAGAATATAGGGACAATATGCTATGTAACTTTTTTTCGTCCTTTATATCTTGGAAAGCATCTTCGTTGGTGCATTTTTCATCTAAAGAGCAAAGAGCATCAATCAGTGATTTACAGTACTCGTGATTCGAACCAACTGTAAAATCCTTCTGATCTCTTGGTATTTTGCTTTTTTGCTTTTTTTCCTTGGCATCCAATAGATATTTAACTAGAGAGTTCAAGGTTATTTCCCTGCTGTATCTTGTTGCAATAACATCCTCTGTTGGAACCTCATCTTCAATAAGATTTTTCACTTTCCTGAAAATAAATTCATCAGAGGAAGTGGTGTTAGAACCTTGATTCAATTAAATTATGCTTTTGCTTATCTTGAGACAAAAACTTGGATTTTCAATGATTTATAAATTGTAATATTCCGCAGCAAAAACAATAGAAAAGTTTGGTGATTGCCGTTTTTAAAAATCAAAATAGAGCAAACTGATTTTCGTTGCGTAAAAACCGAAAAAGAACTTAGGTATTAGCATAACAATTTCATGTGAATATTGCTTAAACTGCTTCGTGAACGTCCTTTCTCATTAAGTAATAGCTTTTTTTTTTTAGCCTAATATCTAAAAAATGCGATAGAACAGTGACTACTAATTAAAGGTTATATTCTCTAAAATGAAACTGCTCAACATTTGGTCTGAAATCTTTGAAAAAAAGTGTCAACGGTATTGTCCTAATGGTGGTAAAAAAATAAAATAAAACATGTAAATACGTAAAAAAAATATACTGATAAAATGGAGAATTAATATTTGAATCACTAAATTCTGCCATTCTATTTTGAATGTCATACGAAGGAATTGATAGATTGTAATGTATTGTGACTGTTAGGTTTTCTTGGCTATATAGAAAATGCATTGAAAATAAGCAAAATATATCATAATAATAGTAATGGAAAATTGTAAGTATAAGTATGGTTATTATATTTTTTGTTGATTATATATAAGATATATATATATTTTTTAATCAGTAATATAATAACCATAGTTATACTTACATTTGATAGTGTTTGTATAGTTCCGAACCATAAATTGACACTGCCATTTATTATATTAACTTATTCTACGTTTTATTATGAATTTCAAAGTTTAAATTCCTTAGTCATTATGGCTGCTGCTCAATCTACTGAAGAGGGAAGGATTCCACAAAAGTTAGTGACTCAACTACTTCCAATACAGTTTCCCTCAAATGTTGAATCAACTACTACTAATTCCCACACTTCAATTACTACACCATTAGAAAAACCAGCCGATACTTAAACTGCTACCTCACGTAACACCGAAGCAATTGAAGATGTGGGCAAATCAAATACTTTTGTTTCAAATGAAACCGATGATGCTGATATGGGGCCTTCTGTTGTTGGCGTGAAAGATCTTAAGGTTGTACCAAATCCTAAATCGATGATTGTTCCATGTTAATGATGGTTTCGGGTTGGATCCAAATCATTGGAGAAATAGTTTTGGTATCCCTTTAAGGGGTGATGCTACAACATGGTTTAATACCCAAGTATTGATCCTGATCGCAAGTTCTTGTACCAACCATTTTATAGACTCTTACGAGATTATGAGATCGAGCTTTCGACAGCCTGCGATAAATTCAGTATGACACAAAGTGCTGTGTCCACCAAAGTTTTTGATGCGGAATCAGTTGAGAAATTTGAGAGAACTCTGACCCACCTTACTCCTGAGATCTCTAGCAGTAAAGGTGCTGTGTTAATTGTTATGCGTGGCTTCCAAAAAGGTTCGAAATGAAACACAGTCGGTCTAGTCGAAGCAAACGCCAGGACGAGTGTCAGTTTTCAGCGCAACAAGTTATAGAGTCAAGTCGAATCGCTTAGAGCTTAGCTGGGGGGAGGGTAAATATTAACTTGGAATGTTTATCTGTTTCTCTTTTCGTTAGGTTAAAATTGTTTAAAACCAAGAAAATAAGGAAGAAAAAACACGAACTCTATATAGTTTTAAATGTAATTATTCTTCCATGAATTTAAATAATATGAAATAATTCTTTATGACTTTGTTTTAAAAATTTTTTTTTATTGGAAGGTGATAGGAAAAATGGTAGTTTATTTGAACTCAAGCAGCTCTGTTTTTAAATCAAAGAAATGAATTAACTTTAGCCTCGATCAAAAAGTAAATATATTTTACCTCTCTGATGTCCGATGTAATGTAGTATATGGAAGGTCTTTAAAATATAATATACAGCGTTACAAAATGGTATGTTCAACTATTTAGAGCTTGAGAAAAAATTATTTAAAGATGTGTCTGAATTCTTTGTTAAATATTAAAAGAAAACGATATTATATATTAATCAATAGTTGTTTTAAAACATGTAGTTGTTCAATATATCAAAAACAACAACAACTCCTGATAGAATAAAAAGGAATATTAAAATATGCATCAAAGGAAAGGGTACCAGACATTCATTATATTGACCATCATGATTACAACACCTAAATCACCACTCATAAACCCAATGCAACACCTTCATACTGACTGGATGTATTTTCATAACCCTTTGCATTGTTCACAAGAACATCAACATCTTCACGAGGATTAAGAGTTGGAAACACTACATCTATATTAATTGTCATCCAGACAAGTAATCTTTCGCACTGTTTAATTATTAGTTGACTGCTTTGTATATCCATTGTCGAACCTGAGATCATTTCTGGTAATATACTAATTAATCTCAATAAATGCAAAGCACCATAGATGTCACATTTGACTAATTTTTTACCGTTGTCCTTATATTGTTTCAATAACACTTCATATTGTAATCTTTCAAGCCTGTATAACAGTAATTTGGACAATGCATCTTCAAAGTATTCAACCAGTCCAGATACAAACTCGTTTAATTGAAATTGTTCAGATAGTGACATATGTTTTGTTGTTTGTTTTTTATACGTGACAAGAAGTTGGTTTACAGTTACTTTGGAAGGTAGAGTACATATCCGTTTATCTTTGGTAACAAGTTCCCAATCATCTACCAACTTTGCTTTCAGTTTAACTGGAATATGTAATACCAATTTGGAATTTGTACTATCGAAAATATTCATGCCATTATCACCCGACACACTTATAGTGTTATTTTGAATATTTTTCTTCATAAGCTCATCATTTAAACCTTTATCATTCCTAATCCCAGATTGGTAATAAACAGAGGGTTTGCTACTTACTCCATTTTTATTAACAACGTCTGGTGATTGTGTATTTCTTCTTTTATTGGAGTCGGTTATAGGGACGGGACTTATTAAACTCGTTCCACTTTTCCTCTTTCTACTATCTTGTTGTTTAAGTTTCTTATTGTTTCTAGCTTCTTGTGCTAAACTTTTCTTCAACGCGATATTATCATTATTATACTCTCTAATTCGATCAATCCCAATCCATTCATCCCAGGTAGATTTCCAACCTTGATAATGAATAAAATAATTCTGTTTATTTCGAACCTTTTCAGGAGGATATATTTCATTTTCATCTTCTGCTAAGTTGTTACTTTTATTATTATGAGATAAGCCTTCATCAATCAATCTGTGACTTACAGGATCCCAAATACGTAAAATCTTAGCTTCATAAAGTAAAGGACCATGGAATGCTAAACACTTACCACCAATGGTAAATGGTTTGAGATTTCTTTGTTCAGTTCCCTCTCTGCTGGCAGCGTCATTTTCTGAAATCATTATATATTCCCTCAAAATTGTATTAAAAACACTTCCCCTTGGTGATAGTATCTAACGCGGTTATTGTGGCAATGTTTGTGCTGTTGAATAGACTTCACTAAACAAATCTAGAGGATTCACTTTAGTTATTTGGTTGATCTTTATTTTTTATCGCGTTTTTTTTGCATTGTCAAATTATTTCAAACAAAGTAGGTTACAGAAACTAATTTACACGAACGACAAACATACAAAAGCTATAACACCACCAATCGAAGTCTTCACAAGATATTATAGGATTGAAAAGGGTTTACTTAGAGTAGAACTATTGCATAAAGCTGTTTTTAGTTAAATTTTCTACAGGCCTCGTTCAGTAAAGAAATATTAAGTATTATGTCAGGACTAAAACAGCAGAATTATCAAAGACATATCGTCGGCATTCATTATGTCTTGGGAAGCAAAATTGGTGAAGGTTCCTTTGGTGTGATTTTTGAAGGTGAAAACATATTAAACGACAATAGTAGGGATCCAGTTGCCATAAAATTTGAACCCCGTAATTCAGATGCTCCACAATTAAGAGATGAATTTAGAGCTTATAGAATTTTAAATGGTTGTATAGGTATCCCACATGCATATTACTACGGTCAAGAAGGTATGCATAATGTTTTAGTAATTGACCTATTGGGACCATCTTTAGAAGACTTATTTGAATGGTGTGGCCGTAAATTCTCTATCAAGACAACATGTTTAATTGCTAAACAGATGATTTCAAGAATTAAAGAGATACATGAACATGACCTTATTTACAGAGATATTAAGCCGGATAATTTCCTAATTTCTGAATTTCAATTGGCAAATAATAACGTCAAACAAATAACAAAAAATGCACATGAAAATCCTAATTTGATATATATGGTAGATTTTGGTATGGCCAAACAATATCGAGATCCCAGAACAAAACAACACATACCTTATCGAGAGAGGAAGTCATTAAGCGGGACCGCAAGATATATGTCAATCAATACGCATTTCGGAAGAGAACAATCACGTAGAGATGATTTAGAATCATTAGGTCATGTTTTCTTCTATTTCTTACGAGGATCCCTTCCATGGCAAGGGTTAAAAGCACCCAATAGCAAACTCAAGTACGAAAAGATTGGTCATACAAAACAGAAAATACATCCTAACGAATTATTGCTGAATAATTCACTTCCTAGACAGTTTGCAACTTTTTTAGCTTATGCTAGAGGTCTGAAATTTGATGAAACGCCAAATTATGAATATTTGCTTCAATTAATGGATGACGTCCTTGCGGATTATAACCTTGTAGATGATGGTCATTATGATTGGATGGATTTAAATAAAGGACAAGGATGGGATATAAATGTCAATAAAAGATCCAACTTACATGGTTATGGTAATCCTACTCCGAGACATAATAACAGGAACAAGGCTAACACTAATGATATCAGAATGGACGTTAATTCACCATACAACCGCATTCATGATAATCCAAATAAATGCCAATTAAGTTCAACAGTTCAAGACTTGAATAGTGGTTTAAATAACAATACGAAACAGAGAAATAGATACCACAGCTCTTCTAATGACTTGAAAAGAAGTCAACAAATAGCCATAAAATCTTCTTCCAAAACATATGATTCAATTCCACAAAATAAGCCTTTTAAAAAGGTTCACAATAATATGCCCAATTCTAACAGTAATTTACTAATCAACCAACGATACGATAGTGATAATTATGTGCGAAATGATGATAATTCTACCGTGACATCACAAGAAGGATACTGTTATGACCTGTTATGTTGTTTTAGAAATTGATATCTCACTATTGACCTCTTTGCATCATTCAATAAAATAAACATTGATATGTATATAATTATAAAATATATGTGTCTCACAATTAATATACGTATTTTTCAGCAATTATAAGACATACAGACTTCTCTACATGATTAAAGAATTACAAGGTGTAATTTCATTTTGTGATAACCATGACCTGTTATCATTATCATATTCAGAGCTTGATAGAGTGGATTCGTGTAAGGTAGTAGCAGAATCATCAGAGTCTTCTATTACGGTAGAGGAATATTTTGCTTCCTCTGAATGGGAGGTTCCAATTGAAGTTGATGAAATTCCGGAATGAAGGATAGTTTTCTGTTTGATCATCCGATGTAACCCGATTTCGTTAAAACCTAAAGTTATTATACTTTCTTGTTTCCATTTTTCAATCGCTGTAATATCACCTTCAGTAACTAAAATGTCACCACATTGAGTGATAGGTCCTTGATCTTTCTCATTTTGTTGAAAAGTAGCATTGTTAAAACCATGTTTAAATCCACGTAGAGTAGCCTCAAATCGTAAATCCCAACTAGATAATGTACCTAAGTTATTCAAACAGAACAATTTATTATTAAAAGCATCATGATTCAAAGTTTTTACAGAACCTGTTTCTAAACACTGTGAAATGGCTTTGTTATTATACCTAATATCAATAACTTTAATATCGTCACCAGTACCAATAGCTATATGATTCGTGTTGTTTAACGTCTCAAAACAATTAATAGTATTACGATCTAAGAAAGCATCATATAACACTACTGGATCATTTTTTGTTCTAATATCTAATAACTTAAGACAATTGTCTGAGGATAAGAGTATATTATCTCCATATTTACCCAATGATTGTAGATTTTGGAATTCACTCAAATATAAGGGGGCTTTCTTTCTATCTAAATCATAAATATAAATTAAATCACCAATACTTGAAAGAAAACAGTTGCTGGAATAGGGAGTTAAATGCTTTATTGGAGCAGCTTGAATCACTTGGGGGTTGTTCAAAGAATGCTTGATATATTTTTTGTGATTGAACTTCCTTATAATTTTAGAATACTCTTTTGTTGTTGATATGTAATTAACTTCCCCATCTAAGTGACCCGTTAAAATTAAATCTTCGGATTGTGTGTCATTGATATTATTATTTAGAAATGAAATTTTTGTTATTGGCTCACATGGTGCTGTAATTTGTTGTAACGGTTGTAAATGAATATTATTGTCAGAGTTATAGTGATCAGATTTCAAGTCAAAAAATTGTACGATATTGTTTTTGGCAATAATAAGTTTATTATCGTTATCAACACTAATATCAGAAACCTTTCCATGCTTTTGAACACTACATATATCTGATAAAGAAAAATAATCTGATCTTAATTTGTCTGAAAAATAGTAATTTCGTTGATCATTCAGATCATTCGAGACTTTTCTGATATTTTGATTGAGATTATTAATTTGTTTTATATCATTTTGCCAAGTTCTAAATAATGTAGGGGTTTTCAAGTCACTGTTTCTCTTCTTGATATGGAGTGCATTTTGTCTGAAAACGTTAATGGGTTCATAGAATTGTTGTATAGAGGTTGACATTGTTGAATTAGTTGTTGTTACTTAATCATAAAGTGGTATTGGAAAGCTTAAAACCATAAAATCCATAGACTCGGTTGGAATAGTTCTCTAATTTTTAACAAAGTTTTATATACCCTACTTTAAAAATTAGAATGTATTAAAATCAGATAAACAAATAGCCAGCAGGAATACATTCCATGGACAACCATCTGTACCTCTGACCTCATAATTCTTGAGCCTTGTTTACGTTATTCATTAATTAAATATTCTTGTTTATACCTTTTCTATTTACGGTTGGCTTTATTTATGAATTAACTTTTAAACCCAGCTAACACGCGTAACAAGCGCTGTGCAAAATCATTGCAGCATTACCCGGCTTCGGATAAATCTGTTGGGTGTCTGATGACTACTTTTACTAAGCTTAACTGTCACTCAAAGGGATCTTTTTAGTTCTTTTCATAAAAGAGGAGTAAAGTGAAAGTAGCAGTTGAAAACTTGTTAGAGACGACCAAGTTATGTGCTCAAAAAATTATTTCATCTCATTATGATATAAAATCATGACAATCTGTTGAAAATCATTCAAACAACCGTTTCACGGTTTCGCCTGGTGTAGCAAAAATAGATTCTGTTTAATAAAAATTAAAATTATATTGAGCTGCAATCCTTTAGAGTAGCAAAGTTTTCACCCAATAACCTTTAGGTAAATTCAAAAAAAAAAATAACTAGTTAATCATCAATTTATATTACATATTATGTAAACCTGAGATAAGCTTAATTATGTATTTCTGTACTAAGATAAAATCTAAAAGCTTAACTTGATTTTTATAAGGACAAGTTCAAGACTATTCATTTGAAGTTTGTAAGTATAGGTATGTTTTTATCTGTCTGTTATATATAAGATATATATATTCAATCAGTAATTCCCCAGACACCCAAAAAAACTCTGATCTAACCAGAAAGTAGCTGGATCTATATATTAAAACATCAGTAACACTATCGAGATCTTGTCCAAGATCAGGCAGGATCGTCAGTTATAGTGATCCCCTTGAATATGGGTAGATCGCATAATATGTATTCCATAGACGGTTTACGCGATATAAGCCGTACTATAACTCCTTGATAACGGGTTCTAGTTAGTTAAGTTGATCTATTTTATTTATTTATTGGTACTTCGATTATATGTTTTTTACACCCCAACAACAAGATGGATTATTTTGTCAAATTAAAAGTGGCCTTTGGTAGCCTCTTAACCTTTAAGAGGTGGAAGTTTTGCATCAAACCACAACTTTGAGATTGTATCCATTTTTTCAAAAGTAGCAGCATCAAACCAACCAACGAACCCATGAGTGGGGTCCTTTGACCCAACTTCCACAGCATCAGCACAATGCCAACCTGCATACCTGTGACTGGTTTCCACCCATAGTCCATGCTTACGATCAGAAATTAAGAACCCATTATATTCCATTCGAGAAATTTCGTCGCCTTTCAAAGGACCACCTCTACCATTTTTTGATTTTGTTAAACAACCGTTAGTCCAAATTAAGGTACCATTATGAGCATGAGCAATGTGTGTATCACATAAGGAGGTTTTTATATATCTACCATTTTCATCATACTTTTTCTTAGGGAACCCCATTAGTGCTGCACTGGATGGTTCAAAATTGAAAGGTAATCCTGCATACAAATGACCTAACCAGAACGATTCCTTATCACCATGACTACACTTATTAATATTGTTATTTAAAGTCATCATTGTTGACATCAACGTACCAAAAAAATTTGTCTTCTTATGAGTGACAATTAATCCCGATTCTGCCAGGAAATATAAAGATTCTTTAAAATATAATTCCATGAATCTACCAGTAGCAGTACGGTTATCGATAGAGTCAAAGGTATACTGAGTGGTGGTATCGATTAGTGTCACTTCTTCCAAAGATGGCTCAAGTCTTCTGAATGATCTAATACATCTTTTATCAGATTTCCTACCTAATTCTCTGTCGCAAAACATGTAATGACCAGCGGTTTTATATTCATCAATTTCGAAGTAATCACTTGGTTTTATAAATGACACAGCATCAGCATCAAGAAAGATGTATTCTTCAAAAGTATTAAAAAGAGCAGCCAAAAACTTATTATTAAATTTTTTGAGAGGGTCGAGATAATCTGGTTCAATTAAATTCGTGTAAGTGACTAAATAGATCTTCTGTTTAGCCTCTATAGCTGCTTTACTTAACCTTTCAATTTCAGCCTCTGAAAATTCATTTTCATGAACCAATATTTGAATAGGCAAATCATTTCCCAAATATTTGAGGACTTTCAGAGATTTATAGAAAAAACTAGTAAATTCAGGAGAAAATGTTGTAATAATACCCTTGCCTTGAGACATGTTCATCCAATTTTTCCAAAAATTGCTATTATGTTCACTGATTGACATCTTTAAAGTGAAAGTCAAAGTTTGCATAGTTGTAAGATCAATAACATTGGGTAATAAGACTTCATCATTAGACACTCTTTTCAAAAAGGGGAACATTCTATATTGGAAATCTTTTGCCTTAATCAAATTATCTTTAAATTCGATCATACTTTTGCTGTTTGCATTAAATATATCTGATGGTGTAATATCATTTGAAAGAAAACAATAATTGTAAATTCTTAATCTCTCAGCAAAAATAGATAGAAGACTGTCAGCTTCGTTTTCATCCTCAGTTTTTTTCAAACATTGTTTGTTGGTCCAAGCGTTGTCTTGAGCATAAATAGATTCAATTAACAGCTTACATTTTTCAAATTTTGTAACCCTGGCATCATCTTTCCATTTCTGTAACGTGATAAGGTTTCCATTCTCATTATCATTGATATCTCCTAACGTATCTGAAGTTATAACATTTCTTTCAATATGTTTGAAGGGAGAGTTATTGCTTAATTTTCTAGTGTACTTTTCAGACGGAGAAACTAAATCGGTTAGTGATTCATGAGCTGGCCTGACGTCGTTATCAATGTTGGAAGACGTCTCTGTAGAGGACATTAAAGATGAGCCATAATGTGCCTCCAATGTACCGGAATAAATATCGGCATTATGATGAATAGAGAACAAAATCGTCCCTGGGATTGTCAGAATAAACAAAAAGATTAATGATATGAAGACTCCACGTCTTCTCATAGCCAAAATACGACTAATCATAATGTTGAAGCGAGGTTGAACGAAATATAAGAACAGGTTTAAGTAGTTCAGCCGATTTTTTATCGTTGGACGGTTGGTTACTATATCTCAACTTGAACAAATAAAAACTTTTAAACCCAAAGTAAGAAGCAGGCAACAAATGCAGGGGCCCGAAAGGCTTGACTCCGACTTAGTTGTATCTTTCCAGTTCATTTATTTATTCAAATTGAAAAATTTTGTTATGCACGCTAAAAACTTATATCTTTTGGTATTTTTTTTATGCAACAAAATCCCTCTTCAGGCTATTGGGCCAAGTATACGAAGTGGAGAAACTGTTGTGGCTTCGGTAATACAAATCGATACGCCAAATAGAAAAAAGTGATGAAAAGCCAAACCTTTGAGGGAGGCTATCAAATTCAAAAGTTACAAATCTCAAACTGCATTAAGGACGTATACTCACATAATTATTGTAATCTAATTGAATCAAATCTTTATCGGTCTCCCTGCTAAAACTAGATAGAGTATGATTATTGATCAGAGTGTTGCACATCTTTTTCAAACAAATACATTTTTATGAAATATAAAGATTCCTAAAAAAATATAGTTAACTAAGTTTTCCTTGCATTCATGGCATATGCATTGCACCCAAGGCTCACCGACAAATTAGAAATGTGATAAAAGATTGTTTAATAGCGTTGTGAATAACTAACTATATAAATGTGTCACCTTGTTCGGTAATACAAGTGTGTATGTCCTTAATTATATAATAGATGAAATCAAAGGAAAAGGGAGAAGTTTGAGGCTTGAGAATAAGGGTATATGTTTGTGTCTTTAATCATAAATTAAACTTTTTTTTGATCCCTGGCCCTTTGGGTATGTTAGTGTTTTTCCTTATTGTGGACAAAAAAATTAATTGGGTCACAGTAATAGAGCGGGTCAATAAAAGGAAATAAAATAATATTTGTGGCAATATATGATTGCTTTCTTGTTCCAGTCAAAATAACGTATTGATATTCAATTTAATGGTAAGAGAATCCTTGGATAATCTCATCGTAATGAAATGACGTCCAGTCCTATCAAGTTTTAAAAGAAGATACCCTTATATTATCTTCATAAAATGGCAAGAAAGAATTAAACTGTAATTGAAATGATATACATTTTTTGCAAGTATATGATAGCTTTTTTTTATTTCTCTTAAGCTGCCGATTTTGTGGTTTAGAACCAAAGAAATGACAAAACTACTTTAGGAAAGAATAAGAGATAAATCCACAAATTTCTAGTGTTTTATACACGTCCACGGAGTCAAAGGTATAAATATTTGTATTTATTTTCTTCTAGATAGTAGTGATATGTTAAATACGGAGTTTCGGTGTATAAATATCAAAGAAACCTGGAAATATCTTGGTTCCATTTTCATATAATTTTATGCAAATTGTTACATTCTTTAACATTGAACCATTTCACATAATCATAAGGTTCTTCATTCCCCCCCCAACTTCTACACATGCCCCGCAACATGCTGGCCCGAACTTATCCCTATATCTCTGCAAACTCCCATGCTTCCGATCTGAAATGATAAATCCATTTGCTTCCATAGGGGGATTATGCACACCGTCCTCACCACCTCCACGATATTTGAATCTTTTCATACCACCATTGACCCATACTAAGTTATTTTCATGTGTATGTGCAATGTGATCATTACACAAAGTTGTTTTGACATAATGTCCATTTTCACTATATTCTTTTCAAGGAAATTCTAACATAGCGGCACGAAAAGGTTCGAATTCATATTTTAAACCGGAATATGATTGACCTAGCCAATAAAATTCTTTATCACCATAAGGACAACCGCCCAGTTTTGGGTTTAAACTCATCATTAAGGCTGTTAAAGTACCTTGAAGATTATTTATTTTATCAATAACCATCAAACCTGATTCGGCAACATGCTTTCTACTTTCTTTGAATGTCATACTACTTGATTCTCCAGTCAATGCACTTGAATTTAACGAATTATGTTTATAAAGTAATGAACTGCTAATTAATTTTGTTTCCTTTTTAGTAGGTTCTAGATTTGACAATGAAGTGGGGCAATCTTCACTAATCCATTCATTTAAGGCTCTATCACGAGTAATATAGATTCCGGATGACTTATACTCATCAAAATCAAAATATTCTTTTGGGTCAATTAATGTCACAACATCTGCATTCATAAAGATATATTCCGCAAAAGTGTTTGAAAGTGATGCAGAAAACTTACTTTTAAAACCACCAATACGCCTTTCTTTATCTTTATCTATAATATTGGAATATATAACAAGGAATATCGATTGATTAGTGGTATTTCCCCTTACTGATAGTTTTTCAATGAAGTTATTGCCAAATTCATTTTTTTTTAACAACAACTTGAATGGGTAACTTGTTATTTAATACCTGCAGAATTTTTAATGTACGGAAGAAATAGTCTGCCTGATCTGGTGGAAATGTGGTAACAATACCTCTACCTTTAAAAATTTCCCTCCAACTACTCCAAAAACTATTATTATGTTCAATAGGAGACTTCTTAATAAAAAATTGCTTATGTTCCATAAATTTCAAATCCAATAGTTTTGGTAAAAGAATTTCTTCCATTTGAGGAATCTTTACAAATGGGAACATCCGATACTGAAAATATGTTCTTGTAGTTCTACCGTTAAAAATATTTGGTGGATCTATATCATTAAACAGGAAACAATAATAATATATTCTCAAACGTTCTCCCTATAATGAGATAAAATCATCAATTTCCTCATCTTTGATACTACCGAACATTATTTCGTAAGACCAATCTTCATTATTAGCATATTTCGGATCAATCAAAACTTGGCACTGTTCGTAACAGACATCTCCTTGGGATTATTCCATTTTGTTAAGGAGATAGGATATTTAGAAGGAATACCATTATTGTCTGAAAGTGATGACTTTTTTTCTGAATCATTATCATCTTCTAACTTCTTTAGATACTGGAATGGGGAATTATCATACAAGGTTCTTGAATACTTTACGTCTTATCAAAAAGTCCTAATATAGTCCACCTCTTCTTTTGTTGGTTCCAATTTAGTGAATGAATCTCGTACGATGTTCACGATTCCATACATCTAAATCTCTATCACGACTGACATACATACCTGACGTTCTATACTCTTCAAATTCAAAGAATTTTTCTGGCTCAAGAAAAGTAATCACATCTGCATCAACAAATATATATTCTGCAAATGAATTAAACATCGATGCTAAAAATTTATTCATATAACCACTAATATGATCTTTCATATTAGCATTTAATAGATTAGTGTATTTTACCAAATACATGTGTTGATTTGTCATATTTCCCAGATGAGCGAATTGATTCACGAATTTACGCGAGAATGTATCTCCATTAACCAGTACTTGAATCGGTAGAGTATTGTTCAAATATTCAAACACTTTCAACAATCTCAAGAAGAAATCAGCTTCATCTCCAGTAAATGTAGTAATAATACCCCTTCCTTGAAACATATGTGCCCAATTGTACGAGAAATTTTCATTATGTTCTTGCGGCGAATTTTTTAAAAAGAAAGTGACTGGCTCTATAGTATATAAATCCAAAACTTTAGGTAATTCATCTTTTTTTGGAGATTTTAGAAATGGGAACATACGATGTTGGAATGTTAATGGGGTTCTTGAGCTGTCTAGGCTAAATATCTCTGAAGGTTTGACATCATTGAATAGAAAAAAATGATAATATATTCCCAATCTTTCAGCATATGTGGATAATTCTTTGTCTCCCTTTGAGTCATCATCAAAATTATAATCATTAGACCAATTTTCATCATTAGCGTAAATCCCATCAATCAAAATTTTACATTGCTCAGCTATAGATATAACATTAGGATCGTTCCATTTCTCTAAAGAAACTGGAAACTTCAATTCTTCAACCTCATATAACGGAGATGAATTTTCCTCTAAATCTGTTTTAACAAAACGTTTCAGATATTGGAATGGAGAATTGTCTCTTAATTTTCTAATGTACTTTGTATCTTTATCTATCCCATGTAATAGATCCAAATTCTATTTCACATTAGACTTGATAGGTTCATCATGTCGTTCGTCTTCGAAAACGTCAGTGTCAAGACTATCGATCTTTATATCTTGACTTGTCTTTAGCCAGGTTAATAATAATCCAAATGCAACAACGGTGGCCAATATGCAATTCTCACTCTCAATTTCAAAAACTTTACTCTGGACATTACGATGTCTTTACCAGCAATATATCAGAGAATATGACCATTTACACTGAGTTATAAAATGTAGACTACTACGTCATGCATGACTTGCATATATAATCAAAATATGTTTTAGCCGCGTTTTTTAGATTTTCGTCTTTCCATTATTTACTGCCATGTTTTTCGCAAGATTTAGATATTGCGGGCACTCACATAATTATGCTTAACAATAGTGTATTGTTATTATTCGAGGTATGTGATAAAATGGAGAATTAACATTTGACTTATTATGTTGGAATGTAGCATAATACAAGCGTCAATACCCTAAACAAGGTACAGAATGTCCAATATGCTATAATTGCCTATAACTTTTAAGTTAGTCTTTATCATGTTATAAAAGTAGCAAACAACCACGCAATTATCACTTACCTTAATTTATGAAACACTGCCGTCACGAGGGTCAACGTTATTGCAAGAATAAAACATATAAAAGAGGATGAATTAAGGTTTAAATCCATCCCAAATTGAGATTACAAATATTAATGTTATTCTCATAGTTGGCACATATTTTTCTTACTTGACCTAATTATCTTTTGTTAGAAAATAGAGGACTTATATATTCATATCTCCTAACGTAGTGGTATAACATACATATTTATAACAACATCCTATAAGTTTTGGCAACACTGTTACTCTCACAACTGTTATATCTCCAATCTATAAACTATAACTTATTAACTACGAACTGTGTTCAACAAAATTAATACCAATACTAATCTTTCTCAAGAGTATATACAAGAAACAAAGAAGTAAAGAATAAATGAAAAAGGTAACATTATAGTTAAATCATAGAAATTTTTTTAACTTTCAATAAAATAGCACTTTAAAAGATGGACATCAGGAGTTACAGGTATTCTTACAGTGCTTTTGAGGGAAATTATGTGTTTGAGAGGAAAAAACAAACAAACAGTAGAGATACTAGAGGGAGGCCCGTTGGAATCAACATTTTCCAGATTCTACACTAAATGATCAGTCTGAAGGCTTAGTATAATAGCATTGAACTTCTGCTACTGACTCAAACATACTTTCTTGATTATGTAAACTGTGTAAAATGATTTTAATATTGCTGGTCTCATCAGCAGGTAACTTTATGACAGTACAGGAACTACTCTTGGACCATCTAGCAATGGAAGCAAAATTATCAGAAATCGAGTCGGCTAAAGCACCGACATCATCTTGGACATTACAGTTCATACCACTCGGATTTGTTACTTCATACCATACATTCCAACCACATTGTTCAGTACCATCAGATACAAACATTAAGCCACTTGTACATGAGGTATTGAGCAAAATTTCAGTTAATTGAGCAGCTGCAACGACTGCAGCATTTTCGGCTGCAATTAAGTCCAGATGTTTAATGTAAAAATAACTAGTCATTGAAAGATTGAACATATCGGCTTCTGATTCACAGTACGCATTCCAGCTAACTTTATAAGAGGCAATAGGTTCATCAAAGACATTTTTAAGAGCAGCACATTCCTTGGGAATATTTGCATTAGAATATTGACCAGTGGACACATAAGATTCTTGTAACTGATCAAAAAAGTTCTTCATTGCAGATTGGCAAGATCCCGAAACTTTGGCATAAACAGAACAGATAATTGTAAATACATTAATATATAATTCTTGAAACAGTAACACCAATCAGATTCTTGAGAAGAGTGTGTAAATACCCCTGGTTTAAAACCCCACACTTTCGCACAAATACAATCTTACTTAATCCCAGGGGCAAGCAAACTGATCTATCTTCAATACAAGAGCTCCAAAAACAACCCTATTGTAATATCTACAACAAATATAGATATCTTCAAAGATTAATATTAGGCAACCACAAATAATAAGAAAACTAGTATGTCGTTTTGGTGTAAACCCAGAAAAGTAAATTGCCACAAAAATAACGCAACATTTAAATATCGGTAAAATGGTTGTGTAAACCACAGACGTACCTTATTGCAATATTACCTTCCCTGTAAAACATACACCATTGTAGAATCATCAAGAATACAAGTCTTTTGATGATAAACTGTCACAAACTGTCACAAATTATTACATTAAATCTGTCACATCTTCACTTTGTAAAATCCCTTCAGCTAACAAAATTTCTGTAACGGTGAACGAGAGCGAAAAACATGGCATTGCTATTTTGGAAAAACAGAAAAATTTCAAATTTTGAAATTAAACTTGGATTGCAAAATACAATAAATAAACGTTCGAGTTAGCCCACATTTAACACAACCCCTCCCAACGATACCAATCCTTACAGACTCACCATAAGGTAAACATAATCGCTTCGTTACGTTATTTGATCCAGTGATTTTACGTGTTGGCACACCTGTTTCCTTAGTCTCTAAAAAAAGTGTGTTATTTTCGTAAGGACAAAAAAATTTAACCAGAATTAGGTAAACAAACTTGAAACTGATTGCAAAAAGGAGAAAGTATAATTCATATACAAATCACAAATAAAAAAGAACAACAGCGAAAGTTGGTTGATAAAGTTACAGGATACATTTATAACTGATTAACTTATTATCTCATTTAATCAATATGCCTTCCTCTATATCGGTTAAGTTAGTCGCCGCTGAGTCTTTATATAAGAGGGATGTTTTCAGATCCCCTGACCCTTTTGCTGTGTTAACCATTGATGGGTATCAAACTAAATCCACTTCCGCAGCAAAGAAGACATTGAATCCATATTGGAATGAAACATTTAAATTCAATGATATTAATGAAAATTCAATTTTAACCATTCAAGTGTTTGATCAAAAAAAATTTAAGAAAAAGGATCAAGGTTTCCTTGGTGTAGTTAATGTTCGTGTCGGTGACGTTTTAGGCCATTTAGATGAGGATTCTATTGCTAATGGATCTGGTAGAACTAGAGAAGAAACCATCACTAGAGATCTGAAAAGATCAAACGATGGTATGACTGTCAGTGGTAGATTGATTGTTGTGTTATCTAAATCACCTCAATCTAGTTCTCGTACTGAAACTGCTAACAACACTACTGCTTCCACTACAGCAAACACCGCCACAACAACATCTGGTAATAACTCTGGTTCATCTTCTAGTCGTCATGCCTCCACTTCACAAACACAATCAACTTCAACCCAAAGAAGACCTACATCACAAACTGCTCAAGCGGTAGAATCCACTTTACAAAGTGGTACTGTGGCTGTGGCTAATAATAATGCCGCTGCTGCCGCTTCAGGTACTCCTTCTAACACTACAAATGGTAATGCCGCTAGTAACACTCATGATAGCAATGGTAGACAATATTCATCATTTGAAGATCAATATGGTAGATTACCACCAGGTTGGGAAAGAAGAACAGATAATTTTGGCCGTACTTATTATGTGGATCATAACACTAGAACCACCACATGGAAACGTCCAACTTTAGATCAAACTGAAGCTGAACGTGGTAATCAATTAAATGCTAATACTGAATTGGAAAGAAGACAACATAGAGGTAGAACTTTACCTGGTACCGGTAATGGTAATGGTGGTACATCAAGTGATAACAGTTCTGTTTCAGTGCAAGTGGGAAGTAATTCAACTACTCCAGCTGTTAATGGTGCTGTGGCTGCTGCATTTGCTGCCACTGGTGCTACTACTTCAGGTTTAGGTGAATTACCGTCTGGTTGGGAACAAAGATTTACTCCTGAAGGAAGAGCTTATTTTGTTGATCACAATACAAGAACAACTACTTGGGTGGATCCAAGAAGACAACAATATATTCGTACATATGGTCCAACAAACACTACTATTCAACAACAACCTGTGTCTCAATTAGGTCCATTACCATCAGGTTGGGAAATGAGATTAACTAACACAGCTCGTGTGTATTTCGTGGATCATAATACTAAGACTACGACATGGGATGATCCAAGATTACCATCATCTTTAGATCAAAATGTTCCACAATATAAGCGTGATTTTAGACGTAAAGTTATTTATTTCAGATCACAACCGGCTTTAAGAATCTTACCTGGTCAATGTCATATTAAAGTACGTCGTAAGAATATCTTTGAAGATGCTTATCAAGAAATCATGAGACAAACACCAGAAGATTTAAAGAAAAGATTAATGATTAAATTCGATGGTGAAGAAGGTTTAGATTATGGTGGTGTTTCAAGAGAATTTTTCTTTTTATTATCACATGAAATGTTTAATCCATTCTATTGTTTATTCGAATATAGTGCTCACGATAATTATACTATTCAAATCAATCCAAATAGTGGTATTAATCCTGAACATTTGAATTATTTCAAATTTATTGGTAGAGTTGTGGGTCTTGGTGTTTTCCACAGAAGATTTTTAGATGCTTTCTTTGTTGGTGCTCTTTATAAGATGATGTTAAGGAAAAAAGTTGTTTTACAAGATATGGAAGGTGTTGATGCTGATGTTTACAATTCTTTGAAATGGACTTTAGATAATAAGATAGATGGTGTTCTTGATCTAACGTTTAGTGCAGATGATGAGAGATTTGGTGAAGTGGTCACCATTGATTTAAAACCAAAGGGTAGAGATATTGAAGTCACTGATGAAAACAAAAAGGAATATATTGATAAATATACCCAGTGGAGAATTGTCGATAGAGTTCAAGAACAATTCAAAGCCTTTATGGATGGGTTCAATGAATTAATTCCAGAAGATCTGGTCACTGTCTTTGATGAAAGAGAATTAGAATTATTAATTGGTGGTATTGCTGAAATTGATATTGAAGATTGGAAAAAACATACCGACTATCGTGGATATCAAGAATCTGATGAAGTTATTCAATGGTTCTGGAAATGTGTTAGTGAATGGGATAACGAACAAAGAGCAAGATTATTACAATTTACGACTGGTACATCTAGAATTCCTGTTAATGGGTTTAAAGATTTACAAGGTTCTGATGGTCCAAGAAGATTTACCATTGAAAAAGCTGGTGAATGTCAACAGTTACCTAAATCACATACTTGTTTCAACAGAGTTGATTTACCACCATATATTGATTACGATAGTATGAAACAAAAACTTACATTAGCTGTTGAAGAAACCATTGGTTTCGGTCAAGAATAGAAAGATTTGATGGAAATTTTATTATCAAATTTCTTGTAGTGTTAACGTTTTAACTAATGACTATATGATTATTTCCTTTCAAAATTTTTTTTTTTCTTCTCTTATTATTTTATTTCTTCACACTACCACTATATTTCAACATTCCTCACTCTTTTAACGTTGCTGTTCAAAATATATAAATAAAATATAATACAGCAACATCTATACTTATGAATAAATATCGTTACTTACTATACCATTTTTTTCTATATCGTTTTATTTCTACTTTCTAAATATCATATATTTTATTACTTAACCTTGTTTCAACTGGATAAGAGTACCTTTAAAGTAACTGTATGAGTATGTTATTTTTGTTATTATATATATATTAATTATGGTACAGAATATTTAAATATATCAAGATATGAATTATGTCAAACTAATGATGACATAAAATACCTTCATATACATGTATACATCTATTTATTTATAACATGGGATATGATTAAAAGAGAATTTTTACGTAAAATGAATGATAAAATGATGATAAGATGATTTAAATGATGATAATATAATCATACAAGAAGAACAGCATTAACACAACCATCTCTATCTGGTTCATTAGTAATTTGTGCATATTTACCCCAAACAACTTTACCACCCGCAGTAACCATCCCTAATTCAGAGACATTAACTTCGATAATGGTACCTTTAGTTAAGACACCTAGTTGAGTATACATTGGAGATTGTGGATTTTTCTTAACACTTAAGATAGGTAAGAACACGGTAACACCTAATTCTGGATGAGTGACATTAGCCTTCTTTTGTCTTAATGCACTTGGTCTGATAATTCTTTCAGTCTTCACAGGTCTTCTAGTGAAACCTTCCCCAACAAAAGTATGTTTTGTAATCATTCTCTTCCAAGATTTAGATTTAGATTTACCTGTCTTGACGACTTTGAACATTTCTTCTTCACTAATACCTCTCACTTTTGGTAATGGTACAGAAAATTTATCAGCCTTTTCTAATCTTTTTTGTTTAATAGAAGAAGAAATGGCTTTAGCAGTATTAGTTTGTTCTCTATCTAATAAATAAGTTGGTAAAGCATCACCATTTTCATCCAATGGTTTAGACCCACCTTTAACTTTACTTTGTTCATGGGCTCTAATACGTTTCTTCATAGCCACCTTTTCAGCATATCTCTTCTTAGCAAATTGTTTACCCTTCCAACCAGTTAATTTTTGTGCTTGATAAGAAATCTTATGAACTTCTCTAGCTTCTCTCTTTCTCTTTCTTTCATCATGATCCAATCTTTTACCGTGTTGTTTCACGTGTTGTTCGATATACTCGTTTTGAGGCATGATTGATTACTTTACTGTCTTAAAAATTGGGTTCTATCGATCACTGATAATGTTATCCTTTAATGAAACAGTTCACTTATATAACCAATATTAATGGCGATGAGTTTAGATTAATTTAAAGATGAAAAATTTTCGATGTCTTGCAAATTCTAAAAATTCTAAATTTTTCAAAAGCGATGAGATGAGTTTTGATATTGCTACAAAGTGAGAAGAACAGTTGAAGCAACACAACTTTGAGACTTCAGTAGAGAGGAGGACTTTACTATTGCATAAGTACTAAGAGAATAAATAGTGTCTAGAGGGAAAAGAACAAATATGTCTGATTTAGAGAGTATTTTGAAGTCTATTAACGCCACGTTAAAGACTACCAGTGAATCTGTATCCAAATTACAAACATTCTATGAAGAAGAACAACAAGAGAAGAACACTGGTGTGGAATCCCTGTTTAAAAATGATGCAACTGCTTCTAAAGAACGTGTTTCTTTATTATCTTTGAAAAATGGGGCCATGTTGTCTTATGTGAACTCATTATTGATGGTGGCCCATGATAAGATGGATCCAAATTGTGAGAATCCCACAGCTGAAAAGGGTCGTCAATTGGCCATTGAGAACCGTGTTGTCTTAGAACGTGGTGTTAAACCGTTGGAAAAGAAATTATCTTATCAATTAGACAAATTGATTAGGGCTTATAGAAGAATGGAAAAGGAATATGTAGATGCTGAAAGACGTGCTACCGAAAGAGCTTCCACTCTAGAACATGGTGGATCTGATGCTGAGAGTGGTGACAGTGATAGTAGTGATGAAGATGAAGAGATGTCATATCGTCCAAATGCTATTAGGAGCAAAACCAACATTCAATCAGAAAAGAAATCTGCCACTAATAATAATAATGAAGAACATGAAGAAGGACAAGAACAAGAAAATGATGGTATCTATAGACCACCTAAAATTAGTGCCATGTTACCACCAACACAAGCATCTCAACATTTTGAAGATAAATTTAATGTTAAAGACCATAAGGATCGTAGTAATAAATCACGTATGCAAGCCATGGATGAATATTTAAGAGATCAATCCGAACAACCAGATTGGGAATCCTCCATTGGTGCCAATATTGTGGATCATGGTCGTGGTGGTATTAAATCATTAAGAGACACAGAAAAGGAACGTCGTGTGACAGATTATGAAGAAGATAATTTCACTCGTGTTAATCATATGGGTAAGAGTAAGATAGAGAGAAGAAAGTTGAAACAAAAGGAACGTGCTGCCAGAGTCAACATCATTGGTGGTGAAGATTTTGGTATCTTTAACTCTAAGAGAAAGTTAGAAGATAGTACATCCAGACGTGGGAATAAAAGAACTAAGAGTGCATGGGAAAGAGCCAAGAAAAGATTATAGATATGGCTTAGATACTTAAATATAAAATATAAAATTCATTACATTGTATAATAATAATAAAACTCTTTTCGTATACGTTTACTTTTTAAAGTTTATCCTTCAATCTTGCTTGAATTGTGATTTGAATTTGAAGTTGGAAGCTTATTTGAAAACGATGCAGATTAGCAGTCCTTAACAAGAAATTGTAAAGACGACAGTAAGACATTCAATAACCACCAGCACCACCACTATGAATAACCAATACGTGAAGAGAAAAGTGGTCACACGGGACATGCAATCCTGTCTTATTTGTCAAAGACTAACAGATACAGTATTATTTAATAAATCGGGACCAGATTGGATATACACTTGTGATTTGCATCTAGATGATAATCCACAATTTGTGACACCACTGTATTCAGAAGAATATAAACATGCATTAGAGGATATGAAAAGATGCCAAATGGAATTGACACAATGTAAGAACAAAGAGAGGCATACTGGGTCTTGGGATGGATGGATCACTACCATTTTCAACAAGAAGAGAGAGAATGAAAAGAAAGAGCAAGATAGTGAAAGTAAACCTACATTTGATGAGACTGAAAAGTCTATAGATTCATTTCATTTGGAAAGAGAATTACAAATGAAGTACGATAAAGCTTTGGATACAATGACCAGTTTACAAGCACAGAATAAAAATTACAAACTTAGTGATAAGATGTTTCAATACAGAATGTTCCATCGTAAAGAACAACAGCAACGACTACAGCAACGACTACAGCAGCGTAAAAGGCAAGAAGAACAAGTTAAGAAGGAATCAGAGAGCTATACGGACACAGACCCAGCTGACTTGGCGGAAAAGTTCAATTTCCCTTCTGCTCCTAACAGTGATCTCAAGTGAATTCAACCATTGCTTGTTTGAACTACTCTCATAATACAATACACAACTGTATACACACTTTAGTAATTATATATCAACACTGCAATGTCTGTTTTAACCTGGATGTTGCAGTAGTTTTGGCTTACGTATTTTCATTCAAGAAGAAGATCTTCAATATTGAAATAAATTAATTGAAGAAATTGTTAGAGAAGAAACAACTGTCAAATCTACAGCAAGGCAATAGATTGAGTGAACAAGAGAAGACCAAGCAGGTCGATCAACACAACACAAACACACAAACAAACACACAAACACGATCAGCGTATCAACGTAGAGTGAAACAAAAGACGTTGTATCTCACATACTTTTCCTGGCAAAATAATATAAACAATTACGTGAGAAAGATACTGACAGATACATCTTCTCCACTATAATGTATAGCCACAACAACAGTAGTGGCACTTTTGAAGAAGTAGATATCCCGTTGGATTTACAACATAAACTGGATATGGCCATGAATGGGATGGATGTCAATGATATGGTACCGACCATTCATGTGGATGGGCACAATAATAATAATAATGATAAAAACAACAATAACAATAATGAAAATGATATTGCTAATGTGCTTACTAACACAACTCATCGCAGCGCTGGTGCCAGTGGTAACCATTTATATTCATTCAATCCATGTTTAGTACCGAAAATTTACTCTATGCCTGATGACACTACTTTAAACAGACTTAAATCTAATAATGATAATAGTCGTGAAAACAGTCATACACAACTAAACAAAAACAACCATCATCACAGTCATAATCGTCGTTTATCTAAGACAAGATCATCTGGGCAGGTTTCCCTCTTATCTGAGTCTTCTGCAGATTCACTTAATTTGTTATTAGAAAAGCAAAGAATAAGTCAATTAAATCATCCAATGCATCAAGAACTTATTGTTCATCAGGGTAGTAATTGGAATTCGAAAGTGAAGGAAACAAATAGAATTTCATTGACTTATGACCCGATATCTAAACGTAAAGTGTTGAACACTTATGAAATAATAAGAGAATTGGGGCAAGGTCAACATGGTAAGGTTAAATTGGCTAAAGATATAAATACAAATGAATTTGTAGCGATTAAGATTGTTAATAGACATGAAAGAAATAAATTTCCAAGTTTTTTCAAGAAGATTACTGAAAATGATAAGATTAAGAGAGAAATTGCAATTATGAAGAAATTACATCATCAACATGTGGTTAGATTAATCGAAGTGTTAGATGATTTAAAATCAAGAAAGATTTATCTTGTCTTAGAATTTTGTGGTAAAGGTGAAGTTAAATGGTATAATGACAAGAATTGTTTAGAAATGGATGCAAGAGGTCCACCAATCTTAAGTTTCCAACAAACAAGAGAAATTATTAGAGGTGTTGTATTAGGTTTAGAATATTTACATTACCAAGGGATTATTCATAGAGATATTAAACCAGCTAATTTATTAATTTCTGAAGATGGTACTGTTAAGATATCAGATTTTGGTGTTTCATTAGCCTCTACTAACATTATGAGAAGTAGTAATAATAGTGTTGATACACATCGATCAATTGATAATAGTAGTGGAAATGATAATGATGATAATTATTATGATGATAGTCACAGTTTAGATGAATTAGAATTAGCCAAGACTGCCGGTACTCCAGCATTTTTTGCTCCTGAAATTTGTTTAGGTGATGATGTTTTCACTAAATATAATGTGGATAGAAGTGAGTTATTTAAAGGTTCATGTATTTCATTAATGATTGATATTTGGGCTCTTGGAATAACGTTATATTGTCTTTTATTTGGTCAATTACCATTTATATCCAAACATGAATTAGAATTGTTTGAAAAAATTGTTAATGATAAAGTCACATTTCCATCATTTAAAGAATTAAATGAGAATGGTGTTTCCAATATATCATGTCAAGAAGAATATGATGTTTGTATTGATTTATTGAATCGTTTATTAGAAAAGAATCCAGCGAAAAGAATTATCATGGCAGATATTAAGATACATAATTTTATTTGTTGGGATTTTAATCATATACCAAGATATAACACTAGAGAAGTGGAACATATTCTTCATGATAAAGAGGAATTTGAACAAAATCAAAATGAATCGTATGAACCAATTTCAGTGACAAGACATGAATTGAAACATGCAGTGTCAGGGATTGGTAAAAAGATTAAGGAATCAATTTTAAAGTCTTTACCCATGAAATATGGTAATAATAATAATAATAATAATAACACTAGTAGCAGTACGAATATTAGTTCTAGTATATTAGATAACAACCATTTAGGCAATCAGAATAAGAAATTGATTAATAATACTAATCCCTTAAGAAAATTTAGAAAGGATAATAGTGACTTAAGTTTACTATTAAGTGAAGGTTCAGTAATGAGTGATATTGGTGATCATGATATAATCACAACATTGACACAACCATTATCAATGGAATCTATTGAATCTAATGAACGTGCACTTTTGAATCGTGATAATAAACAAATTAATATACATTCACCATTACATGACACAGAGCTATATCAAAGTAATAATGGGAATGTTATTAATGAGAATAATGATGAAATTAATGACTGTGGTAATGTTAATAATACACATTTTAATGATAAAACGTTGACAATAAATCAAAATGATTGCAGAGGTGATGATGAAGATAAAGATATTGATGGTCATAATGGATGTGAGGATGATGATGATAATAATGATGATAGCAACAATAATAGAGGGTCCAGTAATGTAATCAATTTACCAATTAATTCTTCATTTGCCTCCTTAGATTCATTTTATATTGATAATTATGCTATGAGTAAGATGGGGTTACAATCACATTCTTCATTGCATATGAATGGATCCAATCCATCATCAAGTAATTTCAATTCCAGAAACATGTCTATGCCATCATCAAATGGATTAGGATCATTAACACCTGGTAGTTTTAATTTTTACAATACATCAAATTTGAATATGACCCCTGGTATTTCTAATAACAATTCTACGACTAATAATAATAATAATGGGAGTAGTAGTAGTCATAATGGATCTAGTCCCCGTACATTTGGTATCCCATCATCAAGGACACCAACATCAAGATTAGATGATAAGAATGGTAGACGTAATAGAAGAAATATACGACAAGACGTCACGAGTAAGAAAAGAAATTCAAAGAGTCAATCTGTTAAGACCACTATTAATAAGAAGGATAAGAGTCAAAATGAAGATATGAATAAGACTAAGTCAAGTAATATTATTCCACCACCTACAAGAAGAATTCAACGTGGTAATTTTTTGTCTGCATTAAATGGATCTGAATCAGATTTCAACCAATCTTCCACGTCTTCTGTCTCATCTGTTTCATCAACAGGTTCCTCATCCTCCTCCTCCTCATCATCATCTAATGTTTCATCGTATTATAATGATGATATCAATTCCATTGATTCATTACCATTTGAATTTGCGGTAGATCCCGAGAGAGGTGGTAGTGTTGTATCATTTGATATGTCAAGATTACAAGGTGGTGGTGGTGGTAGTTTTTTAACTGGATGATTCACAATAAAGAATATATGAATTTATTATAATAATATTTTTGTTTTTATAGAGATAGATTTTTTTTTGTTTTTAAATAGATTATGATAATATATACATTTCTTTATTATTGTGGATAATTTGCCATTGTATAATATGGAGGATATGGACTATTTTGTTGTTGTGAGTATGAATTAGTTTGTTGTTGTGGGATATTACTAGTATATGGTGGAGGCATAGGATATTGTTGTTGTTGTGTGAAATCCACAGTTCCATCGAATACAGCTGGTCTTGGTGCACTGTGATTACTATTAAGACTATTATTTGTATATTGATTTGATATTATATTTGTTCCATCAAACACTGCAGGTTTAATTTGTGAATTTGGTCTCTTTGGTAATTGTGGAGGTTGAGAGGTATTACTGTCTTTTGATTTTATATATTTGTTCAAGAGGGACATTGTTTCTTCAATATTATTATTTGATAATAATAAAGCCTCTACAATTAAATCAATTGAATAAAATTGATTATGTGATATATTTTGTATAAGTCTAATTTGATTACCAAATTGACTTAATTCATAATTTGTAGCCTTTCTTCTACCATCTAGACGTGGTCTTGTATCAATTGTGGACAATTGATTATATTTGTTTAATATTAAATTTTGTAAATCGTACACGTTATTATTATTACAAAATAAATGGATATGTGAATCCAATAATGGATCCGGAGAACAAAAGATATCAATCTCTTGTGGAGTCCATCTATCCAAATTTATTGATTTAATTTGTGACACTGTAGGTGGCTTGTTTAAATATTGTTTATGTAAAGTAGCACATCTAGTACACAAAAACACATGGAAATTGACAGAACACCACGTTGGACCGGGCGAATGACAGTCTGAACACTGGTTATAATACGGTGGGGCTTCCAATCGAGTGTGAAGTATCCCCTGGTAGTCCATCTTGATCTTGACCTTTGACCTCTTCTACCGTTTCTCTCACTACTTTCACCACTCTATCTGTCCAAATTGCGCTATCTCAAATCTATCTCAAACCTCCCGCTGGTGTCAACTGAAATTTCAATCTTTGAGGGCTGACTCCAGGACTGTTTTAGGCTGAATCCCCCCTTGCACCCGTACCGCGCCACCCAAACGCCCCCGCCCGCACCTTCCGTTTTCAGCCTAGCGCTCAGTCGAAGCCTTCCAAAACTTCAAAACTCCACCGACGCAAAAACTGCCAGCGACGCAAAATTTCCAAAACTTCCAGGCCGCAAACCGAGCGATGAGCTGCCCGCTGCCAGTTGCTGGACCTCTGCTAGGAAACTGTCATTCTACGCTGAGCCAACTCAGCCAGGGAAACCTTGAAACTGTTTAATGTTATAAGCTACAAGTATATCACACTCTATTTCAAACTTGTTCTTTGATTTTAAGTATATTCAAATAAGAATACGTCAAACTTTATTATAGCAATTAGTATGTGTTAATATGTGATATTTTATTCCTGCAGTTCCAAGTTCAAATCAAAATACTAACAAGAAATTATTTGTTTGTGTTAATTTACCATTCAATTTATTTTATTTTAATTTTAGTTAAAAATGCCAAAGAAGAGAGCTTCCAACGGTAGAAACAAGAAAGGTAGAGGTCACGTCAAACCTGTCAGATGTGTTAACTGTTCTAAATCCATTCCAAAGGATAAGGCTATTAAGAGAATGGCCATCAGAAACATTGTTGAATCTGCTGCCATTAGAGATCTTTCTGAAGCTTCTGTTTACGCTGAATACGCTTTACCAAAGACTTACAATAAATTACATTACTGTGTTTCTTGTGCTATTCACGCTAGAATTGTTAGAGTTAGATCTAGATCCGATAGAAGAATTAGAACTCCTCCACAAAGACCAAGATTTAACAGAGACAATAAAGTTTCTCCAGCTGATGCCGCTAAGAAAGCTTTATAAGTTTAATATAATATATTAATTTCATATCATATTTCTCTTAATATATCTGCTAAATAACAATTATATATAACTTTCATATATTATTTAAATCTTTAATCTTTTTAAAAAATAATAAAGGAAATCATTAAAATATTCTCTATATATATTATTATTCTTTACAAACATGTATAAATTGTTCAGGACTTTCTCTTACCGAAAAATGGGAATGAAGATGTACCTTTACTCTTTTCAATGGTAATTGAACTCCGAGGGGAAACTTGTTGGGAACTTGGTGTTGTTGTTGTGGTGGTGATGATGGTGGTAGAGGTAAAAGGAATAGGATTACTTATACTAGCCATTAAATCATTACTACTACCAGGAACATTTAGATCTCCACGTTTAGGAATAGGAAATTGTCTTGTCATGGGTGAAATCACTGGTGAATTAATTGAATTATTTTTATTCACCGCAGTGCTGATCTTAATTGAACTTTTCTTCTTCATTTTCTTTTGATTTATTATCTTACTTGATTGATTATAATCTTTAATCATATTTCTCTTAATACGTTTTAAAATACTAGAAAATTCAAGACAATCCATACAACGAATCATTAATCTTGAATCATTAACCATTACTGACGTCCGGTAAATTAATTTAATAATATAATCTACTACCATAATCATTGAATGTTCAGTTGTAGTGGACATTAAACTTTCTAATGTAATATTTTGATAATCTTCAATGGAATGAATATTCTCATCTTGACTCTCATTGTTTTTCCTTGTATTATTAGTATTACTATTACCACTGTTCATTCTAGATAATGAAGGTGGTGTGGAATGTTGTTGATTACGTTGATTTAATATTGAATTCTTTAATAATGTATTACTAGCACTGAAACTTGCATTACGTTGAGTCGTATTATTTGAATTACCACTTGTATTATTATTATTATTATTATTATTATTATTATTATTACTAGTATTCAATTTTAACAACGGATCAATAGATTCATCTAGTTCTATCTCTGATTTTAATTCTTTTTTAATCTTTCTAGATGATATTGAACCAATTGAATATTCTTCTTCACCTTCTAAATCAGAATCACTCGATGTCGAAGGAGATGGTGATCTTTCTTTATTCATAATATCATTATCAAATTCAATTGAAATACTCTTACCTCTAATCTTAAAATCTCTTAATTTTTCATCAAGATTAGTAATACTATCACGATGACCAACAAGATATTCTTCTTGTTTATTTGTTATTGATGGAGGTGTTGTGGGATCCATATCAATGTTAAATTCTTTACTTAATATGGATCTTTTCCTTAATGGATTAATAATAGACTTATGACGTAAATACATTAATGATCCAGTAGAATCATGACTATCACGAGGTCCACCAGCAAACATAACATCAGTATTGGTAGTAGTACTATTATTTAACTCAGTTTCGGTTGAAGTCTCAACTTTACCTTTCCTCTTATTTAACATTGATAATTCAGACTGATATGTCTTTGTACTACCACTAATTTCACTATCAGTACCACTAAATTGTCTACCAGTACCATTCTTATTTGAAATATATTTTTCTAAGATATGCATATCAAGAAACCCATTATTAATATTATCTAATGATTCTTTCAATTGTGATAATTCTTGATAATTTTCATTCTCATTTAATGAAATTTCAATCTTTTCATCATCACCATCATTTATTTGTGACATTATATCAATATATCCATTAACCATATTATTAACAGTTAATTTTAATGTTTCCTCCTTTTTACCAATTAATGTATATAACACTTCAGTAATCATATCATAAAGTAATGGAATTTCATATAATTGTGACATTGTTAATAAATCTAGTACAGTGGGGGCCAAAGTCCATTTACCATTAACTTTACCAGTATAAAAAAATTCAGCAAATGCTTTAACAGTCTCTGTAGACCATGGCATATATAATGAACGTGGTGTTAATAATGGTTCTAAATCTAATTGATCAATAATTGTATTTGGTATGGTGGAAGGGTCATTAATATTTAATGATAATGATGAGGCAGACGGTGATAATGATGTGACAGAACCATGAGGTGAGGATGATGCTGAGGATGACGCCGAGGAAGGTGTTGGTGAGGATTCTGAAACAGATGATCTGGCAGATAAATATGAACCACGGCGTGGAGTGTTATTTCCTGGTGAAATATCAGGTAAACTTGATGATCTTGATGTAAATCTAGCAGATCTTAATCTTGATTCATAAGAGGAACGTCTTGTTGATAAAGAGGAATGTCTTGGTGATGGATAAAATTCAATAGAACCTTTTCTTGATCTTAATGTACTAGAATGTGGTGGATGATGAATAGAATGATTGGTGGAACCATGAGTATGATGAGGAGAATGTGTTGTGGCAGGACCACTAATGGAACCATTTGGTGTAGGTGGTAATGAAATCATTGGTGGTTCAGATGCAGTAGGTAATGGAACATTATATAATTCAAATTGTAATGAATTTGATGAACTATCAGAACTGTTGCATAAACTGTTTTGACGACTATTTTTGGAATGAACATTTATACCTCTTCTATCAGAAGATGAACTAACTAAAGATAACCCACTTGTTTGGGATAAAATAGATGCACGTCTTGATGTAGTATGTTGTGAAAGTACAGATGGTCTTCTTGATGCCTGTTGTGATAAGATGGATGCTCTTCTTGAATTATGTGTTGGTGAAAACAGTCTTAATGAACCTCTTCTACCAGGTAAAATTGGATTACTAGTATTGCTTAAAGAAGGTTTTTCTGTAGATTGAGTAGTCATTTGATTAATAATATTTGATAATAATCCTGCTGGATGTGAAGCACGTCTTTCATTAGAAATAGTATGTGTAATATTTTTAATATCAGTTAATGAACCTAAAACAGATGAAGATCTTCTTTGATTATTTTCTGTATCACAATGTGAGGGACTTAAATTACTTGATTCCATTGGTAAATTTGGTGGTGTTGGATAATGATCAACAAGATCATTTTTCTTATCAGAGGATAAATCTTGAAATGGAACTCTAAACACCGGTATTTCACATTTATTATTGCTATTATTATTATTTGACTTATTATTATCAATTGGAGAATTTCTCATTAATGAATGTTTATTATTATCCTTATAACCTGGAGAATATTTTGGTGATAGAAGATCTACAGTAGAAGTAGAAGGTGATAATTTATCAGCACTATGTTGTGAAGATAATGAACCTTGCTTTTTGGGCATTACAGTATATGCCAAGGGTGATTTCCTCCTTGGTACATTACTATTCATCATTGCATCTGAATCATTATCCTGTATGTTAGAAGGTAAAATTTCATATTGTTGATCATGATGTTGACAAACTTGTGTATAGGCTCTAGCTAATAACATATCAAAATATCTCCCCCATCTTTTCCTTAATAAATACATTGGAATCACGATTGATTCCCCTGTGGCAGAAATAAATTCAAAATCTGATATTGTCTTGCCAAAGATTTCTAATGCATCTTTACCTAATACTAAAGCATATGGTGGGAAGACAGAACTTGTTGATTCTAATTCTAATGGTGTAGTAACATATTTAATATAATTTTCAAATAATGATGTTGAAGTATTATTAATATTTGCGGATTCATTTCTCTTTGCCATGGATAATTTATCCACCTCTGGTGGGATTAATGGTACTAATTCACCTTTATCATGATCCAGGATATAACGTGGTACTTCTTTCAATACATTCATCATAGCTAATCTAAATGATAATAAATAATCGAATCTTTGTACAGTGGGGCCCATATGATCATCAGTTTCTGTACCTAATAAGATGGCTCTATGATGTGAATTCCACACAAATAACTCATTAAATCTATGATGATTAAAATCACTATCTGGACAATCAATAGCAATCTTAGTCCAATATGCACATGATAAATCATAAATATAACAATGAAAATCTGATCTATTTGTGGTTGGATAAAATCCTGTCACTAAGATACCTTTCTTGAAAGTTGCCACAGATAAATTTTGTAAATTCAATGGTATTTTCAATGTTTCTTTATCTTGAAATGAATTCATTCTTAACCCTTGAGATGTGGGTAATAATGGCATTGCCACAATAGGCGAAGGGATTGTTGTATTCTTTGAACTATTATTATTATTATTATTATTCTCGTTTGTAATATAATAAACAATGATTGGAATATCCGGAGAAGAATCATTATTATTTGTAAGATATGTATCATCCGTCTCAGTGAAAGATGTTGAAGTATCCTTCTCGATTAATACGGGAACATTATTTGATTTAGTTAATCCATTGGGGTGACCATTAATATTTGTCACGATCTGTTCTTTGGATTCTAATGATTCCCAAACATTTGTATTTAAATTATAAATATCAACAAGTGTGATATCTTGATTTAAATTATCTTTCCCACCAATAATGATTAATCTAACAATATCATTTGAATCTGTATGAATCATCATTGAATGATTATATCTTCTAATTAAACCGGGGGAGGTATCATGTTTATGCCATTGCTTTGTTACTAAATCCAATTCATATAATTCATTGGATGCGATTAATTCATATCCATTTAATGGAGACACGATTAATCCACCAAACATAAATAATTTATCATCATGAATTATGATTGAATGATAAAGTCTCTTAAGAAATGGTTCCAAAGAGGTAAAAGTTTGGAATAGAGACCATTTCCTTGTGATTAAGTCTAATGTAAATACATGTGGAGAGATCCAATCATTCAAATTATTAAAATGTTGTGGTTGTTCATTATCCAATTTGGCAAAATAAAGCATTAATTCTTCTTGAATGGATTGTGTAGTAATCTCTGATAGATTCAAAGGGACGACTAACCCACCATGGACAAACACTGTAGATCTGAAACATTTAATTGCAGATCCAGTTCTACAATTTAACGTAGTTAATCTTTTATTATCAGTATTATCAGTATGATCATCCTCTATGGGTTGTGGAAGTTTCAGTTTATAGCAAACACTGGACGAGGGTCGTAATAGCTGCATTTGCCGTTGGGTAAAGTGTCTGAGTGTCTATGTTATTTGTGTATATATTCTATCACTGGGTTGTAGAGATTAAAATATAAATTGATTTACGTTATTTTGTAAATTTAGAGATTAGAGATTTGGAAACAGGTCATCGCTCGAGCCAACAAGAGTGTAATAAGAGAGTGTAATAAGAGAGTGTAAAAAGACAGTAATAAGAGTGTAGAGATATGAGAGAGACAATGCTTCAATAATGGCAATAAAAAAAATACATCAGAAGGAAGGCAACATGATTTTAATCTTTAAACATTGCGTTTAATGTTTTCAGAGATTGTTCACATAAGTTAATCATCATAGTGTATTCTATGTGGAAATAACACAGTCGCGGCTCGAACACTCGCCACAGCACACTGTGTTTTCGAGTGCTGGCTGCCGCTGAGCCAGGGGCGCTAAGAAATATACTAGATTTGTCGAGACGAGTGTCCAATCGGACTATTCCCACTGGATCAGCTGACAGAGCTTTAAATTACTTGAAACTGGGCCAATATACACCAAATGTTATTAGCATTTGCCCAGATACTCAGGAACAATCAAGCAGGCTCCACACTCCCAGCTACAAAGCTCCAATTTTTGCCCCGCCCCCTCCCTGATCACGTGCCTAAAATTCTTACAAATTTTCAAAGCAAAAACCAAAAAAAAAAAATAATCTTCAAAAAAAAAAACGAAAAAACACCAAAACGAAAGAAAAACTTTCCAAAACAAAGTGGTAAGAGGTATTCATCAGTGATTAAGAATAATAACACCACAAAGGATCAAAGAATCAAAATACTTATATTTCAACTAAGTTATACTCTAACAAAGTGGTTTGATATCTGTTCTACTCTTTGACTCTCTCCCTCTCTTCCTCCCAATTTTTCATTACAACTAATTATTATTATTTATTCCCCCTCAAACAACCAAGAAATAATAAAAAAAATTTAAATCTAAATCTAAATTTAATCTTTATTATATCTAAACAAACAACAAAAAGTAAATCGTTCATTTAACAAATAACGTTCCCCTCCCCCCTAGCATATACATATACATATAAACTTTATTATTAATAATGGATACTCAAACTGTGGATGTAGATAATATTATTGACAGATTATTAGAAGTAAGGGGTTCAAAACCTGGTCAACAAGTAGATTTAGAAGAACATGAAATTAGATATCTTTGTTCAAAGGCAAGATCAATATTTATTAAACAACCAATCTTATTAGAATTAGAAGCTCCAATTAAGATTTGTGGTGATATTCATGGTCAATATTATGATTTACTTAGATTATTTGAATATGGTGGTTTCCCACCTGAATCAAATTATCTTTTCTTAGGTGATTATGTGGATCGTGGTAAACAATCCCTGGAAACAATTTGTCTTTTATTAGCTTATAAGATTAAATATCCAGAAAATTTCTTCATCTTAAGAGGTAATCACGAATGTGCATCAATTAATAGAATATATGGGTTTTATGATGAATGTAAAAGACGTTATAATATTAAACTATGGAAAACTTTTACAGATTGTTTTAATTGTTTACCAATTGCTGCTATCATTGACGAAAAGATCTTTTGTATGCATGGTGGTTTATCTCCTGATTTAAATTCTATGGAACAAATTAGAAGAGTAATGAGACCAACTGATATTCCTGATGTCGGTTTACTTTGTGATCTATTATGGTCTGATCCAGATAAAGATATCGTAGGTTGGTCAGAAAATGATAGAGGTGTTTCATTCACTTTTGGTCCAGATGTAGTTAATAGATTTTTACAAAAACAAGATATGGAATTAATTTGTAGAGCTCATCAAGTCGTCGAAGATGGTTATGAATTTTTCAGTAAAAGACAATTAGTCACATTATTTTCTGCACCAAATTATTGTGGTGAATTCGATAATGCGGGTGCAATGATGTCTGTTGATGAATCTTTATTATGTTCATTCCAAATTTTAAAACCAGCACAAAAGAGTTTACCAAGACAAACAGGTGGTAGAAAGAAGAAATAATCATAATTGTTTATTTTTTTAATCTTATCTTATCTTATCTTAATCTTATTTTTATTACAATATTTTACTATTTTATCTCTATCTATCTCTCTTTTGATATATATATTATTATTATTATTATTATTTTTTTATTATGTATATATGTATTTTTATATTATAGCTTTTTATGTTTAACATTTTAAACTTCTTTTATCTCTTTAGCACGTAACAAACAAACAAGGACAAGGGCAGATAGAGTATGACAACGGGATGATAAGAATATGGAAACGATGGTTATCTAAGGATATAACACAAATCGTTAATGGAAATAAACATTTAATAAGTAAAAATTCAAAATATATACAATTTTTAATTAAAGCACAATTAGAACCAATAAAACAAACAAGTTTTAAAAGAAATGAAATTATAACCACCAAATATGATAATGTTACTGCCACAACATTATATAAATTGAAAAATGATATCCTAAAGGATTCAAAACTAGCTTTATTAATTGATCAAAATTTTATTAATCAAATCATACCTTTATTATTATCCTTAACATCTAAAATTAAATATTTACCCTTTGAAACTCTAAGCAAACAAAAATCTAATGAATTCATACCTCCCAGATTGCTTGAAAGAGTCCCGCCCTTACCAAATTTGATTCAAGATCCCACCATTTTCCAGGAATATATTAAAACAATCACCCATGCTAAGATTATTAAACAACAAAATTTACCAATCTTATTAAGAACATTAGCTAATCCATTAAATAATACCACAACACCATTACATACCGTTGAAACATATAATGATATCTTATATTATTTTAAAACACATTGGGATTTTGCATCAATGAGAGAAATATTTAAGTTTATTAATTTACATCCATTTATAAAACCTAATCTAACCACATTTAATATTATATTAAGTTCCTTATCACAAAATAATAAGATTAGAAAGGCTAAAGATATTATCATTGATTTAAAATTTTATTTAAATTTAATGGAAAGGCATAAGATTGAAATTGATGAAAGAACGTGGGAAATTATAATATCATTTATAACCACATCACAGGGGAAATTACAATTTATTAAAGTGCTAAAACGAAATGATGTGAAGATTAATGATTGGATAACGTTACAAGTTATGAAAGAGTATCCACAAGAAATGATTAATTATATTAAGGGGAATCACTCAATTATTTTAAGTTCAAGATTAAATAATCTTGTCGTAAAATCATGTTTAATGAAAGATAATTTCCCATTAGCATGGAATTTTATCTTTACAAATGCATCATCACATTCAACAAATGATCAAACTTTAAATTTATTTTTGGTCCCCTTGTCAAGTAAAGGCTCTATTGATGAATGTTTGTTATTATATAAATGGTTTAATGATAAGATGGGTGTAAAGGGTAATATTAAAACTTTTGAATTAATATTAAAAGCACATGTAAGAAATGGGTACTCTAAAAGATTCCCACTCATTTATCAATGGTTAATAAATTTATGTAAATCAACCATTGGATTAACATTTACACCAAATAATTATTGGAAATTGAAATGTCAAAGTATAATTAAATTTAATTGTTTAAATGATAAGATTAAACCTGGTGATCTAGAGAAATTGACTCATTTGTATTCCAAATTTAATTTGGAAGATCTTTCATATGAGGGTAAAGATACAGTATGGAATCTTAGTAAAGATAAACCAGAAATAAGAAAATTTTTAAGATTATTAAATGTGGTGAAATCAAGCATTCCCTCAAGACATAAATCAAGTTATATTAAGAATAATGATGAGACACGATTAGCAAAGAGAGAATATTTAAATAGACGTAAAGATATTGCCATTACAAATTCATCATTTAAGAAATTATCGTATGTTGATAATTGGTATAAAGCATTGAATAAAGAGTTTGGTAAAAAAATAGAAAAGAATTAATTAATTAATAATATTCATACATATGTACATAGAAAATAAATTTTAATAATAATAAAGTTAATAATAATAAGAGGGGAGAGAGAGAAAGAGAGGGGATGTACATATTTTTTCAAAGCATACGAACTATTATTCAAACAAGAAGTTTTTCAATTTAAAATTGTTGATTTTGTTCTTCCTCACCTTCTTGTGCGACTTCTTCACCTTCTTGTGCGACTTCTTCACCTTCTTGTGGAACTTCTTCATCGTCAACAATTTCACCTTCTTCTTCTTCTTCTTCCACTTCTTCTAATGGTTCACCTTCTTCTTCTTGATCATCTAATTCTTCATAGACGTCATCAACAGTTTGATGGAAGGATAAAGTTGGTTTCACAGCAGCAATATCTAAAGTCCAAGCTTCAAGAGCGGCTTCACAATCCATAATAATTTGTCTTGAAGCATCATAACCATCATAAGCAGGTCTAGCTTCACCTGGAGTCACAGGAGCATCATCTAATAATTCTAATAATGCTTTACCATACCCGGCAATTAAAGCGAATTTTTCAGCTAATTCTCTCATTGAATCAAATTGATAATTATATGATGTTTTCAATTTTTCTCTTGTAATATTTGATAATTGTGCCTCGGCGACTAAAGATTCAGCTTCAGCACGAACTAATTCTTGTTCTAAGACCGGAATCTTTGTTGAGGTTGGATCTTTATATTTCAAATGAGCGATATCATCAGTAATCTTATCCTTACGATCACGACTTGGTTGAACAGAGGCTTCAATATTTCTAATGGATTTCATACTAACACGATATTGATCATATTTATCAATAAATTGATCTTGTAATTCACCTAATTCAAATAATAAGACACCAAGTTTATCAGTGACATCAGAGACATCATCATCATTCTCTGACCCCCAAAGAGATAATTGTCTTGCAGCAGCACGTCTTTCATTAGCCACAACTTCCATAGCTCTTAAGACACCCTTTTCTGTCTTCACTAATTGAGATAATTTACGTGATAATTCTGGACCAAAATTACCAGCAGCATTTTTTCTAAAAGTGGAGGCTAATGATGCTTTACCAAAAAATCTTGATTTTGTAGTAGATGGTGGTGGTGGTGGAGCTTGTAATTCAGCAGCAGTTGGAGCTCTAGCGTTTCTTAAGGAATAAGTCTTATGCATATTTTTATTTGATTGTTGTTCTTATAGTTTATATTTCTTGGAACAGAGTGGTTAAGAAGGACACAAAATATTCAAAGGGATAAATGGCTGTATTTATATATTTTTTTACACAGAATTTACAAGGGTTGTTGCAAGTTCCGACGATATCGCAAAAAAAAAAAAAAACAAGAAAAAAAGTGGTTCGACCCTTTTAAAAGCGGGGGTCGTTTTAAATAGTTGCGCCAAAGTGAGGGTAACGGCCGGGAAAAAGGGGTTTGTTGTGATTTGCAAAAATTGAGATGGCTGCGTCTTTTGGAGAAGAAAAACGAGAAACAACATGCAGAAGTGCAGATCGTATTGTTCTGCAGATCGTATTGTTTGCGTGTGAGTGGGTGCATTATGCATGATGGTGAGAGGCAATAGACGTGTTAATACTCTAAGGAGTTAAAACTTTATTAAAGCGGGATAACTTTGACAGTTGTGTAAAGATGTGAAGGGCAATTCACACACACACACAGATATATAGGTGTAAAAGAATATTTTGAGTAACTTAACAGACTGTGCCAACTACTACGAAAGAAGTCTAAGCCCCTTTACATGTCAAGATGACATTAATATCTAAGTTTATACTATTTTACCTCTTCAGAAAATAGTATTCTCCTTTAAATATTATAATTGTAAATTTTCAACTTTTTTGTTTATTTCAATTTATTAGATTTTTGTGTTTTAGTTATTATCCCCTTTGGGATTTTTTATTAATACTCAAATTTAAAACAAAATTTTAAAGAATGATAAAATATTCTTACAATTTCAACTAGTAGGACAGATCCTTATCGAGAATATTGGGTTGCTTTTAACCTTAACCATTTTTACCTTCTAACTTTAAAAGACTCTCTTATCAAGACAATCTCAAGTAGAAAAAAAAGATGAAAATATATCAAAATTTTCTGAACTAATTACCAGTCCGTTCCATATTTTTTTAAACCTTATTATAAGAAATATCTAAATGCAGCTCAAATATACTCAGAACCTCCCCAAACTACTCACTATTCTTACATTCAACCACTTCTATACTTTATTATTTACCTCCAAATTGAACCAATGGCGCTACCCGGCTTTTTTCCAAAATAATGAAAAATTTAAAGAGAAATTGAAATACGTCAAGATTTCCCGCCTACCGAATCTTAAAGAACCTCATCGCCTCGAGCAAGTGTTATTTATTATAGATTTGAAGCTACTGTACAAGAGGTAAGGACTACACAGGCAGAAGAACAACAGTGCAAGTAAACCAGGTTATAAGATGAGAAAGAGAAACCCAACTAACCATGGTTTAAATCTTATACAAAAGAGATCCAAATTATTATCTAATACCTCAAATAATAATACTCAAAACAATAATAAGACAACCCCAAAACAAAACAAAAATATTGCATTTTTCAATCTAGATTTACCGGAGGACAAAGAACAAATATATAATCCCAAATCTAGATTTTATTGTAAAGAGAAGATTGAAAATATTTTCACTACAAAGGATTATTTACCATATTCTATTGAAAATCATGTCGATCAAGCAAATTATATTTATCATGTAGTGATGAATTTATATATCTCCATTGCATCTTTAGATATTCAGGGGTTAATTTCAATTTCTCCCAATGAGATAAATAATATGATTAATAATTTAGAGAATCAATTACCAGTTAATATGGACAATACAGATGTTGACAGTGAAAATATAGATGAAGATGTTATTGATGATGACGATATGAATAATGAAATTGAAGAATATCTTGAAAATGAGGGGGATATGTCTAATGAAGATGATTATTTAGACACAACAGGGCCAAATTTTAGTGTTATGGGTAAGATTACAAACAAATCCTCATCAATCATTAATGTAAACCATTGGACAAATGAATTGAAAAATTGTTTAAATTTTCCATTACCATTAACGTTAAGAAAATCTTTAGTCATTGTATATTATTATTTGGCATTAACTCAAGGACAAAAGATTTATAGACAATTATATGTGGAAATCCTTGAACTATTAATCGATACTAATGAAAAGGGTAATAATTTTACTAAATTATTACAAGGTGCAGAATTGAAATTAGATTATAAACCATTATTTGAATTTCTTTGTGAATTTTTACCTTATCCAGATTCTGATTATGTTCGTTATGATATTCAATCTAAAGATGATTTACAATTATACAGATTATTATTGAAATTAGCTCATATATCAAGACCATTTTATCCACAGGGTGAAAACATTCTTAATGATTCAATGAGTGTCCTATTAACAAGTTTATCACCACTTACAATGTCCATTGTCCTCCCAATGATGACCTCTTTTATTCCATTCCATTTTGAAATAAATATTGAAAATAGTGATAAGAGAAACAATGTCATAGATTATTTCCCATTTTGTTTTAGTGTTTGGACTTCAGTGAGTCCGAATGTAGCCGTTGACACTCATATATATGATTTTGTTGGATCCACAGCAGAAAATTTCCATTCTCATTTCATTCTTTCCAAAGAAAAATTGAATCCAGTATTGTCCAAATCATTCAATGAGTATGGTTTATTTACCAAAGAACAGTTAGTTTTTCTTTTCAATAGATTACAAGGTCATTTAAGATCAGACGGTCAAATTCATTCTTATTCCAGGACGGTGAAACCCTTTATTTATTCTATAAATGGTGGTAATAGTGAATATTTTTTCCATTATTTAGTTAATTTAATCAATTCCATTGAAACTTATGTTCATCCATCAAATAACGGGATGTGGACTAGAACTATTGCTAAATTTATTCATGGCTACATTAAGATGCATCATAAAAGATGGCAATCTGAACAGGCTTTCTTAAAGGCAAATAAAAATGTCCGCATTGAAACTCAAAATTTGTTTTTAACACAAAAATGTAATGAACAAATGGTGGAAATTATGTTAAAGATCTTAATGATCGGTTCTCAAAATAAGGATTCCGATATTGCTAATTACTATATCTCCAGTTTTGCATACTTATTAAATTTAAATCCATCAAACTCGTACTTAATTTTTGATAAGATTCTTATCGATACTTATGATTCTTTAGCTGAAGAATTTATCAATTCAAGGCATAGAATTATTGCTTCTTTGAAACAATTTACTAGAGTTGTCAGATATATGGTTATCGATAAACTTTATAGAATTCATGTTATGCATGTATTATCATTAATGATTCAAAAGATTGATATGAATGATATGAATTTAACAAGTAATTTGATTAATGGTATTGTATCAATTGCCACTTTTATCCCATTAGAATGTCCATTAAAGGAAAATGAGTTTATCAATTTTGAATCTAATGCTGCTCCACTGATTGAACAACATTTTATGTTCCTAAAAAATGGCGGTAATTCATCTGATTTCAAATATGATGAAAAGTTATTATCGAATGCTTTTAGAGGTTCCACTACGATCCTAAAGGGATGCTTAAAGATGTATATTGATAAACTTTTCCAATTAGTGGACGTGGAAATTGAAGGTCCATTATGTACCAAGATTAACCAAACCACCATGATTATGATTGAATCTATGGACGATTCATCTTTTAAGTATTTTGCTGATTATTTACTTAGAATTTACTGGGATAATGACGCTTTTAGAGAAAAGGAACCAAATTATGAAATTATTTGCACTCCACTAGCTGCTTTAGTAAAAAGAAACAATAAATTAAGCAAAGGTATTATCACAACATTAATTTTTAACATTAAACAACAAATTGAAAGAGGTGCTGGTTCTGTGAGAAGTTCATCTGAAATTCAATCAAGAGATGTGAAATTGGTATTATTTTTAAACACTATGAATGACGTTTTGAGACAATCTCACGAAGCTGTCATTGAATTAAAAGATGAATTGCTCCCATTCATGAAATTTGTTTACAAGAACATTACCAACCCTCCTCTTGATGTCATTACATCTATTATGGTCCATACCACTCTTACCACATTAACAACAACTGAATTAGTAGAATCAGCTCTATTTGCAGCTAACTGTAAGATCCCTTTTGAAGAAAAATGGGGTGGGCTACAATTTGACAGTAGAAAGTATGATGAAGAAAACATGAACTTCAAATGGTATATTCCAACTCAAAGAGAAATTCAAGCTGCTATTGAGATCTTTGATAATATGGCTACATGGTGTATGGAAAATATCGACAGCTTATTGGAATCATCCAAATCTGATACCTTACACTGCGACATGATTCAAAAATTCATCTTAATCCTTACCCATGCATTATCTGGTGTCAGTTTATTATTTGATCCAGATTTTACTGAAAATAAATTAAAGGTAACCGAATTTAATCCACATGTGTCACCTGCTACTAAAGCTTTAATATTAGAAAATTTCAACTCTGTTAAGTGGGATGAAGAAGATAGCATAGACGGTACAAGCAGAGAAAATACCCCAGATTTTAAGGGTAAGGATATCAATGTTACAACAACTCCAGACTTTAAAGATGTTTTAATATTTGATGGTGATAATGCTGCAGGGGAAACTGTTTCTGAAATCCCATCAGGGATTTGTACACCAGTTCAAATGGGTAATGATGAGTCAAGAGAGGGTAGCGTAGATGTTAACCAAGTATCAATTTCGCCTGAATTTAGAGAATTGGATATCTTTACATGTAATTACTACTTCGGTAATACCTTCCAAGAAAAATTACAACATAAGCACTATTTTGAAATTCACAAGATGAGATCCAAAGTCGGAACCTTTTTACATAAAATGTATGAATTTATTAAGACTTACCATGAAAATAACACCATTATGAATCAAATTCTTTTACATGGTGTTAAAGTTTTTTTCACTGATGTTGGTCAAGAAACTATTTTTAATAACGATTCTAACGCCTTTTTGGAAGGTGATTTTTTGGATAACATCCAATCGTTAGCTCATATGAAAGAACCATATACAAGAATGTTCTTTGCAGTCAAGGTCAACGAATTACACCAAAATCGTGTTTTATTGCATTCCTCTAACAGGTATCCATCTAAACTAGAAACTACTTTATTAAAGGATATGATTACTTTATCCACTTCATTATATCCAGATGTACATAACTTGGCTCAAGGTACCATGACCCACTGTATGAAGCAGATCATCGGCTCATACCCAATGATTGTTAAATCTTTGATTAATTTATTAAGCGAAAACTTGAAAGAAGGGAATAACAAGAAACTTGAGGTTATAATCAAAGTTCTTTTGCTAAAAAAGATTCATAGGAAATTAATGTCTGATTTTAGAAATTTACAAAACCTTATTTTGTTATTAATTGACTGTCTAAAAATCAATGATTTAAACGTTTCTATTCTTGCCGAAAAGGTTTTGAACGACTATGTTTCTGGGTTGAAGTTTCCATCTAGTATTTGTATCCATGATGATAAAATGTTTACTCCAATAGCCCCACCAGATGCTGAAGTTGCATCTCATGCCAAATCTGTTAGATTGTTAAAAGAACATAAAAGGAAATATTACACTTTCCTTATCCAAACATTGAAAGATTCTTTATTAGGTATCTTGAATGAACCTAGTGAAAAGTCTTGGAGGCTAGTCTTAATCATAATTAGATTTATTTCTAGAATTGAATCTAATTTGGAAATGATCACTGATGCTAAATCCATTTCCGCTCTTTTTGCTCAAACTGAAACTAAACATCCAGATATTGTCTTCTTAGTCGCTAGATCTTTATTATCAATTTATAACAAAGTTTTCTCCCTTTCGGATTACAAATATGATATTACAAAAGCATACCAAAATCGATATGATCCCGATTTTGTCAAAAAGATGGATACTAACATAGTTGGTTTCAACGAGTTATTCAGAAAGGAAATGAATAATACTGCTTCACCAAACTATTATATCGACACACCACCCTTTATTGGTTGGTTATGCTGGGGTAGACCAATGAAAGTTCTTACTAACAACACTGTCGAGATTTCTTTACAACCCAATGAAATTGAGATTGCTCAAACCTTGGGTAATATCATTTCCAAAGAATGGCTATATGAATTCAGTAATACATTAATCCAAGATAATGAATCTCGTACTGTTTTCAGTACTGGTGATGTTTCCTTTTTTGTGTTAGTTATAATCTTGTTTGCCAAGAAGTATAATGAGAATGTGAAATTACAAGATTTGTTCGATCTTTGTGATAAATACTATGACAAATACGATAAAGCTTCAATGATCATGTCCATCGAAATCTTTGCCGCATTAATTTCTGGTGGTAAATATTTAAGTCAAAAAGAATTGCAACTACGCGATGATTTTGCTAATGCTTACCTGGAGAAATGTTTAAATCATGAATTAAATCAAGATTCATTTGAAATTTGGAGTACTTTCTGCTGGTGGTTACCAACCTTAGTCGATGTTAGAAGATGTAAACCATTACTAGAGAGATTTGGTAACATTAAAGAATTATTTGATATTAATCGCGACACTGTTGCTCATCAAGCTTCCAGAATTATAATGTATAGAGATATTTTATCTGGTATTGGTTTCAGATCTCCTGATATGACTGACTTATTGCCTCATATTAAATTTGATTATCCTCATGATCAAATTAGAGAAGCCATTGCCAAATTATTTTCTACTATTACTGAAAATGAATGTACGCCATCATTGCCAAATCCTGAAACTCTCATGGAAAAAGAATCAAATGTTGATAATGGGAAGGGTTTAGGTTTACCGATGAAGTGGGTCTCCCCAAGATTAGATAAGATGATCAAAGAACAGTTTTATGAGATTGAAGTCGAACATGGAAAATTAAATTATTTAACCACACAAGAGATTTTAAAATCTAGATATTTTTATTTATCATCTACCATTTTTTATTGGATTGAAGAAATGACTAGAGGTCCAAACAAGATTATTATTATCCCATATGTGGCTAAATATATCTTACCATTCTTAATGAAATTCTTATTACAAAAGGATGTTTGTAAATTAGCCGGGTTGGATGTTGCCACATTATTTTTAGCAACTGCTTATATTCCCTGCAGAAATAATGGGATTAATGACGTGTTAGATTTAATGTGTAATCAAAGCTGTTTTAACGAAACACCATCATCATATCAATTAAAATTACAAATTGCATTTGTTCAACATTATCTTTCATCTCAATTGTTACAATTAACAGAGCCACAAAAGGAAAAGATATTTGATTTTATCGTATCAAACATTTACAATGAACAATATGTGGAAGTTCGTGATCGTGCTGCTGATGTGTTATCTGATATTGTTCACAATATTGGTGACGAACTTGAATTACAAAAAATGATACAAAGATTCTCGTCCAAATTGGATGGGTTTTCTTGGGAAGAGAAGCAAAAATTATCCAAGAGTGATACTCTGATTCATGGTAGTGTTATTGGTCTAGGTTCCATCATCTCCGCGTTCCCATATGTGTTCCCATTACCACGTTGGATTCCACAAGAATTAAGCCGTTTAGCTACATGGGCAAGAACCAACGGTATTGCTGGTGTTTCGGCCAAGAACACTATTGCTGAATTCAAGAAGGTGAGAACAGATACATGGCATTTCGATAGAACTCAATTTACTAACGAAGAATTGGAAGATCTAGAAGGTGTATTATGGAGAAGTTATTATGCATAAGTTATTATGCATAAGTTCCTTTCATTTTTTCTGTGTTTATCATTAAATCACCACAAATAGTTGTATATAAATAAAATATTTATAGATTCATAAAAGCAAACATTTATTTATTAAGGTTATCCAAGCTCGATATCACTAGTTCTGTATCATTTAGTGCTTTATGGTGCATAAATATTCATTTTTAGTTACCCTCCTTCCACCGTTTCTTAGTGGAAAATCCATAATGAACGTAATGAAATAAGAGTTTAAAGAGGATGAAAGAACAGGTAAGAAATGCGATTAGCACTGGAATTTTTGCAAATAACACAAGGCCAGTTGAGTTATAACGTGTATTATTATTCAATTAAATTGGGAAAGAGGACATAAACTGTTAGTGGTGTGTTTGCGTGTTTCCGAATTCAAATATATAAACAGATTTAAGAAGTACAAATAAGTTTACAAAATATGTCAGGTAACAGTAAGAACTACGACTCTATCATGAAGATCCTGTTGATTGGGGATTCTGGTGTGGGTAAATCTTGTCTTTTGGTCAGATTTGTGGAAGATAAGTTCTCTCCATCCTTTATCACTACTATTGGTATCGATTTCAAGATTAAGACCGTGGATATTAACGGTAAGAAAGTTAAATTACAATTATGGGATACTGCCGGTCAAGAAAGATTCAGAACCATCACTACTGCCTATTACCGTGGTGCCATGGGTATTATCTTAGTCTATGATGTCACAGATGAAAGAACATTTGCTAATGTGAAACAATGGTTCAAAACCGTTAATGACCATGCTAATGATGATGCACAATTATTATTAGTTGGTAATAAGAGTGATATGGATACTAGAATTGTCACATACGAACAAGGTGAAGCTTTAGCACAAGAATTAGGGCTACCATTCATTGAATCCAGTGCCAAAGACGACTCTAATGTCAATGAAATTTTCTTCACTTTAGCTAAATTAATCCAAGAAAAGATAGACAGCAATGCCATGTCCAATGCAAACGGTGCTGTTAAGGATGGCAATGTTAACATTAACTCAGGTTCTGAAAGCTCAGGTTCCAGTTCAAATTGTTGTTAAACTTAACTACAACAACAAAAAAATATAAACTTCACTAAACAAAAAATTATATATAATATTATCATTCTTTTGCCAAATTCTCTCTTTTTTATCTCAATTCTATCTTTACATATAATTAATATATAAGGTCAATATAACATTATTAGAACAATCATCCAGTCATTAATCTTTGTTCTTGTTCAGTTGTAATTTGCCAATATTTGCAACTTTTTAATGCTGGGCTTAATTTAAAATTTCAAAATTGAATTTATAGCTTTTAAAACTCTTGAAACTGGGACTTTAAGTGCACACAAAATCGCCAGTAAAACAGATCAATATAGTCACAAAACTTCCTGTTATTGAGCTTAAGAAAGGGAGGAAACTAATAGCTTTTCAAAGATGTCAATTGCAAATTATAAGAGACCCAAATTAACTAATCCTTATACTCCACTTTATTCACCAATATCAATTCATAGTTCTAATAAGATTAATATTAAGAAACGTAGCAACATCAATACTCGTAGTGTATCCTTTTTTAGTCCAAAGAGAAGGATAAACTCTTTGCAGATTATGAATAGATCGTTATCTGTGAGTGAGAGAGAAGAACCACATAATAATAAGATTACCAATAACAGCAATCATGCAGATCCATCATCAGATGAGAGTTTACCGCCACATAGTACACAGGATCCAAACTCAAGTATATTGGATATTTTCCAATCTGCTAAAAAGAATCTGATAGGTGGGTGGAAACATCAATATAATGATGATAAACCTAAAAAGTTGAAACGTTATAATGACAAGGGCTATTTATTTGTTACAAATAAGCTAAGAAAATTTAATCCTGAAGGGGATAACTACATATCTGAATATCCCAATAATAATAATAATAATAATGAAACCCCAGACAATTCGATGTTTAAAGAGACCCCTTTATCACTTTCAAAGGATCCATTTGGTTGGAATAAATGGGAAACTTCAGATATTGGTAAAAAATCTACTATAAATGGACAAGACGTGGAAAATTATGGTACTACATTTATTAGAAGGAGTAAGAGATTATTAAATAGACGTAGAGAAAATATTAATAATACTCAATTAATTCGTCAAGGTTATTCTGATGAAGTTACATATTTAAGACAGCTTTATAATGGTGAATATGAAATTCCTAAGATTATTGCAGATGAAAAGGAGAGACAATTGAGACTGATAGATGAGGATAAGAAACAAACCAGAGCTTGGGCTGAAAATGAATCCAAAAAGAAAAATAATCAACTAGTTCGTCACAATTCAACATCTTCATTTAAAAAATCTATTGTAGATTTAACTGATAAGATTAAACATGTCTTGTTAAATCAGCATAATAAACAACCTCCACAACTAACCAGCAAAGCTACTGAACCCAATGATGACGTAATTTTTATCAAGGAAAAGAAGCAAACTTCTTTACAAAAGAAACGTCAAAAATATTTAGATGATAGTGAAAGATTTAATAAAGAATTATTACGTTTACAAAATGAATTTAAACATTATAGACAGTTAATTGAGGAAAGAAGATTAATTAAAGATAAAGCTAAAAAGGAAAGAGAAGCTGCTAAACGTAAAGAACAAAAGTTGGTTCCAATCATTTCAGATAAAGATTTATCATTAGTTAACTCCACATTACAAAGAAAGGATAACGCAGTACTACTAAATAGGGACAACATTGAAGTCGCAATTCGTGATTTTAAGACATTAGCACCAAGAAGATGGTTAAATGACACTATTATTGAATTTTTCATGAAATATGTTGAATGGAATACACCACAAACGGTGGCATTTAATTCATTTTTCTATAGTAACCTGTCACAAAGAGGTTATCAAGGTGTAAGAAGATGGATGAAGAAGAAAAAAGTCGAGATTAAAGATTTAAAGAAAATATTTACTCCAATTAATCTTAATGAATCACATTGGGCTCTGGGTTTGATTGATATTGAAAGGAAAAGAATCGTATACGTAGATTCCTTGAGTCGAGGTCCAAGCAAAATGAGTTTAGCTATCTTAAACAATTTGAAAGATTATGTCCTTGAAGAGAGTAAACATACAATGGGAGAAGATTTTGAACTTATTCATGGTAATTGTCCACAACAACCAAATGGGTTTGATTGTGGTATCTTTGTTTGTTTGAATGCATTATATTTAAGTAAAGATTCTGAATTAACATTTAATGGTAAAGATGCTGCTAATATGAGAAATTACATTGCCCATCTGATCTTAAGTGGTTGATCTGTTAAAAATCAATTTTACAATATGCATTTTTTATTTATAAATTAATAAAATTATATAGCATTTATACTTATGTCATGTAAAAATAGCATCACTATTCATCTTCAGTTACTAGATTCGTTGTCATTCTCTTCTTTTTCTTCAAGTTTATTCTTTTTTACATCCTTTCCCTTCGAGTTTTCCTCCTCTTTCTTGGAATTTACCTGTTTACTATCTTTACCTTTGTCAAATCCAACACTTTTATCCTTTTTACTAGTGTTCTCTTTATCCAATTCCAACTTTTCCATCTCAGACAACACTTTAGACATTTCTTCATCAGTTGAAATCGTTTCCACTTTATATTCGTCAGAATATCTTTGCAACTCTTCTACCCAATCTAATTTCTCAGCAATCAATTCAGCTGCTTCATCAGTACTTCCTTTAAAAAAAAAATCATTCTTTCTTGGATCCTCTTTAAAATCTCCTACGACTTCTAAATTAATTAAACTTCGGTCAATTTCATTTGGAACTTCAGAGGGGAGACTAGCAAAAGGATAGACTGCAAGTGAAGTACCCACCACCACTACAAGATAATTATCATCGCCCTTTTCTTGTTCCTCTAAGAGCTCTAAATCCTTATCCCATGTTTCAAAAAAAAATTTAGGTAAATTTTCCCCAAAGAACACAATATTTGGTTTAATTAAACCTTGACAACTATCACATTTGGCATATTCAAATTCTACTCCATCTTTAGTAATTTTCTTTGTGTTAACTTTAGATTTAAAATATTCCATTGCAAATTGTTTATTACATTCAATACAGTGGTTCGAGGCAAAACTTCCATGTGCTTCAATGACATATTTATCCTCAATTCCAGCCTGTCTTTCCAATGTATCAATATTTTGGGTATACACTCTTTGTAAATGTCCATTATCTTCACATAATTTCATTAAGAAATGAAACTTTGATGGTTTGAATTTACCTGGATATAATTCTTGTGCCAAAGTATAGAATGGTTTAGGATTTTCTTTAAAAAAATCAATATCAAACACAGCTTCTGCAAATGGTAGATTCAACTTGGATAAATTATGATAAAGACCAGTCTTTGGTGATCTAAAATCTGGGATCCCACAGGAGGTAGATATACCAGCACCAACCATAAATATTATCTTACCATTTGGGTTATCATTAATAAAATTTGCAATCCTGTCAATTGTAGTTAAGTTGTGGCCCTTTGTCTCATCCAATTTAGCCATCTTTTAGTTCTTATGATCGTTTGTTTAAAGGTTAAAGGGTGTTTCAACAAATTATTTTAATTTTCGATGTCTAAACTTATCCGAATCTTATATTAAATTCTTAAAGATTCCAGTTCAGTGATGTCCAGAGTTCTTTAAATTAAAGTAAAAAGAGTCTCAAGTAACCATATGACTTGTAAATGCAAATACCAAGGTGGTAGTTATGCGTCAACTATTCAAGCAGTAAAAAAAATAAAAAACAAATCGACCTCAGTGAGGATTGAACTCACGATCTTGCGATTAACAGTCGCACGCCTTAACCAGCTTGGCCATGAAGTCGTATTTTCTTATTTTTTTGAGTAATATTCTTGTTTACTCAAAATATTAATCAGGCCCAGTGCTTAAGTGTAATAAACTCTCCAAACTAGGAATAACAGCACCATTCTATACTTAGTGTTGGAATATGAGATTAATTAATGTCATATTCATTATAATTGATCTAATTCAGT